>JABTXL010019760.1:0-14863 GCA_025134845.1 Neodon shergylaensis | reverse complement strand
AGCCTCTTACGCCATTGCCACCACTTGCTGAAGTCAGACTGAGTATGACAAACGAGCAACTGCCGTCCTTCTGCAAGGACACACAGGCGTCCCTCACTTCTGTACTGTGCTGCCTTCTGAGTCTAAACCTGACCACAGCTCCCAGTTCAAGGCCTTACTGGAAATAGAAGTCCAGGGACACCTGCCCCAGAACATGAGGACAGAGAAGGAAGACAATGAGGTTGGTGTTAAGGAAAGAGAATTTTGGTGGTGTGAATCTCTGGGGTACCCAAAGTGACCATAAGTGGAAAACCAGGTGGCCAGCCCCCTTTTCATTACTTCCTTAGGGAAAATAAGCAAAGCCCGAGAAAGGGGACATCGCCACTCTAGGTTTTGGTGGAGACCCAGCAGGAGGGGTCCCAACGCCTTCTACAGGGTAGGTCTGTCTTCTCTGATCCCTGAGCAGAGGCTCAATTATTTACCCCATGAGTCAAGTTTTTCTTCAGGACCTCTCCTGAAGGAGAGCTGAGAACTGTAAGGACCGAGGATGGCAGAGCCATCCACTCTGTCTCTGCCGCTCCAGGCTTCTGCTTCTGGTGTTGCCAGGCAGCGTGGCTCTTGCTGAGAGCAGGCCACAGCCAGCACTTAAGAGTGGACCCACCCCTTTGACTCCACATATCAGGTACTTGAACAGAGGATCTGAGAGATCCAAAAGCCCTAACAGCCATCCTATCAGCTGCTGAGCACATGTCATGAGGGAGCCCAGGACAGATCCTGAGGAGGATCATGGGGTACACATCAGAGTGGCCTAAGGTTATGTACTTTAAACAGTAGGCCCCACATTGTGTCTCATGCCTTCAGGCAACTTGGGCCGTCCTTTTCAGAACCAGTGCAGTGCTCAGCAAAATTCTCAGGTTAGGTGGGCAGAAACCATAATGCCCCAGTGAAGAGCTGCCTGCTGCGAGCCTGAGTCACAGGGGTGAACTTCTCACCAGCAAAAGAGAGTGCTGGCGTTTTCCTCGTGGTGTGGAAGAGCATAGCCTTCCCTCAGAGTAGAGTGTGCATGGGCTTGGCCGGCGCAGAAATAGCGCACGAACAAGGTGGTCACGGGTGGGTGTGCATGTGTGGTAACACCACAGGGTCCTGAGTTACTTTTTACTAAACTCTCGCATCCCTCAGAGGAAGGGGCAGCTGAGGCAGCAATTCAGTGAAAACCGAAGGCTGCCTGGCCCCACGGGAGCACACGATTAGGGCTTAAAACTGGACTTTAGCCCAGCCAGAAGCCAAAGAAATGGAGGAAATAGTAGATTAGCCCCAGTTCCCTGTTTAACAGTGCCGTGTTAGGAGCAGGCCATAGTGTGAACTGCAGTGGTAGTGGCTGCCTCATGACTTAAGAGGTAGCATGGGCAGTACCAAAGCCTGTTCATACCTGTTCTGTGGCAGTGTGTGGCAGTGTCATCGCCATCATCAACAGCTGATTTCAAATCTCAGGTTACTAAACTGGGCCTGCTGAGATGACCCAGCAAGTAAGGGTCCCTGCTGCTGTGCCTGATGACCTTGAGATACTCAGGACCTCTAAGGTGGGAGGACACCGTTGAATTCCTCGAGTTGTCCTCTGACCTGTGCCCACGCCCACATGTACACATCTACACTCACACCCCCACACACAAATATCTGTTTTTTAAGGTACCAAGCTAGGCTCAAAGCAGTAGATTTAGTGTTGGGGAGATCCAGTGTCCTCGGTGGAGTGCAGTAACTAGAAGGAGGTAGGGTATGTTCTGTAGACTGTTTAATAAGGCAGGGAAGTGTATACAGTTATTCCTGGTGTCTACAAAATAGGACTGAACCAGAACATATTGGTGCTCTGAAATCTTCCTCTGAAGGTCCTGTGCAGACATGAACATTCCGAGGGCTCCTCATGTGGCCTTGTGACCTTGACCCTGGCAGCAGGCAGTAGTGTCCCAGTTCTCAGATACACTCAGAGATGCAAAGGGCCTCCATGGGGCTCACTGCTCTGAGCCTCAGCACCTGGGGGAGGGGGTGACATTGTTCTGTAATACTCCTGAAACAGCTGTGACCTGGACTTCTGCCCTTCTCACCCTCCACCCCATCCCCCAAAAAAACAGAGCTGGAGTGTGTCTCCAGGCCTAATAGCCAAGGGGTCCTAATAGTTGTGTTAGGAGGGTGGATACAGAGTTAAAAATGAACCGTTGAGGTAGGTCAGTCACTAGACCTTTACATCCTGTCTGCCTTCATCTTCGCAGCAGCTTTGTGAGGAAGATGGTGATCTGTATTATTAGTGTGAGGTCTATTTTATTTATTTATTTTTTTGGTTTTTTTCGAGACAGGGTTTCACTATGGCTTTGGAGCTTGTCCTGGAACTAGCTCTGTAGACCAGGCTGGTCTCGAACTCACAGAGATCCGCCTGCCTCTGCCTCCCGAGTGCTGGGATTAAAGGCGTGGGCCACCATCGCCCGGCTAGTGTGAGGTCTAATGGGCCTATCATTGTCTCCAGTTCACACAGGAAGTCTAGGGCCCAGCCCTAGTAAGTAACTTTCCAGATGCTGTTGAGCTGGTGAGTAGTGGGGCCAGGATCTGTCTGCAGAGCCTGTAGCCGGGAGAGCGCTGAGCAAAGGTCAGTGCCTGCTCTTCCATGAGGCTGCTTCACAGAAGCCAAGTGTGATCTGGGCTCAGACCCTTCTAGAATCACCCCCCCCCCCTCCGGCCCTGCTCTATCAGCTGAGGCCAAAATGTCAGATCCCAAATCTCCAGCGCTCCACAGTATCCTAGTCAAGTTGTGTCCCGCCAGTTCACCTGCACCTGCCCTTGTTGACCCCGAGTTACACCTTCATGCCTCCACCATGCCTCTGAAGGGAGCTGCCCTGGCAGGACTGCCCACGAAGTGAGAAAAATGAAGAACAGTGCTGCTGTGTGAACTTGGGTCTCCTATCCCCAGCCCCAGAGCCACACTCCCTAGAGTTTCCTGAATCCCTAAATGGGTACACTCAGCATGTTCCTCAGCTCCACCCCACCTGTCCTGGAATGATGAGCTTTAGATCTTGAGACCATAAGCACGCCAAACATTTAGATAAATAAAATCAAAACACATAGGTAATGTACACTTTTTTTTCTTTTTGAGACAGTTTCTCACTTCATAGACCAGACTGCCCTTGAACACAGACCTGCCTGTCTCTGTGTACTGTGATTAAAGGTGTGAGCCACTGCCCAGCTTGCCTCCTCATAAACTATCCTTTATATTCTTGGGTTGTTTTGTTTTTCCTGGACTCTCCATTTCCTACCCTTTCACCTCATTGCAGCCTCAGTGCTCGCCAGACCCAATTCTTCCACCAGTTACAGAATCAATGTTCTGTGCACAAAGATTCTGGCTTCTCACTCAGATCCAGAGAAGATGACGACTGGGCCCATCTTGCCCGGGCCCTGTGAGTGCTTCCCGTGGAGGGAAAGATACCGATCCTTCCTGGCCCACTCTAATGCTGAGGGGCAGAAGGCCATAGCAGGCTCCAGAAAGGACCCTTCTATGGCAGCCTGGCTACTCAGCAAGCCTACCAGGGAAGGGGTCAGGGCACAGGGACAAGAGAGAGACCCCTGGCTTTGAAGTAAGTCTGAGAAAGTTATTAAAATTTCACTTTACAAGTGAAACACTTTTATTAAAGCACTTTGAAGGTCTTCAGCAACCTTGGACATTAAGGAAGTGCAGATTAAAACCACTTCAAGATACCATCTCACGGGCTGGAGAGATGGCTCAGAGGTTGGGAGCACTGGCTGCACTTTCAGAGGTCCTGAGTTCAATTCCCAGCAACTACATGGTGGCTCACAACCATCTAAAATAAGATCTGCTGCCCTCTTCTGGCCTGAAGGCATATATGCAGTACAGAACACTGTACACATAATAAATAAGTAAATCTTAAAAAAAAAAGATGCCATCTCAGATGCCGACAAAGGCAGTTATCATGAACACCAAGAACCAGAGCTGGTGCAGAGTTAGGGAAATGGGAACCCTTGTACACTGTTGATGGGAAAGGTAACTACTGCAGCCACTCTGGAAATCAGTCTGGAGGGGTCCCAAAAACATCCCACTCTGGGCACATTTCCAAAGGACTCTATCCTACGACAGGGATAACTGCCTTATTCATTCTGCCCTATTCACGGGCCAGGAAATGGAAGTGACTGACGAATGATCAAGGTTTGTACAGATACAGTGCGATATTACTCAGCAGTAAAGAAAAATGAATTTGCAGGGAAATGGATGGAATTGGAAAAAAATATTTTAAGTAAGATAACCCAGACCCAAATGGACAAATGCCATCCATGTGCTCTCTCACACAAGGATCATAGTGTGATTCGTATGATTTGTATTACATGGGCTGTGCAAGCAAGGAAGCAAGGCGATGTGCGGTAAAGAAAGGCATATAGTAGAACGTAATTAGAAAAGAAAATGGGGAGGTAGTGTGGGCGGGAAGGTTTAGGCAGGGAAGGAGGCCTGGAGAGTAGGGAGGTGCGGGTGCAGGATGGGCAGAGGATTAACTTTCTCCAGTATGAAGAAACCATTTGAAAAGCAAGGCATGCCCATGTATGCAGCATTGACAGAATAGCAAGTGCCATCTGCATGGGATCAAGACCCTCTCCAAGAGGAAGGGACCAGGTATGGGAGGAGTAGGCCCATGTGGGGAACATTCCTCAGGGTTAACTTGACCGACTATGAGCAATTGCCTTCTGAATACCAGTGCTGAGAGCCATAGACAAAGGTGTCACCCAGCCTTGCTCAGAGAAGACTCTCCTGACAAAGGACAGCAGTGTATAAAGACTCACGGCTGCCCGGGATGCAGAAAATGAGTGACAGATATGGGCCCAGTCCTAAGCAAGTCACGTACCAAACCCTGCTAAAGCTCAGTGAACATTGTAACAGAGGAAGAGAAGCAGGGTGAAGGGTCACCAACCACCATTTCCTGGACTCATAAAACCACTGTAATCATTAGCTCATATCAGCTGTCATTACCTGCGTGGGGCCCACCTGAGGCCAGCCTCTAAACTCCTGACTCTGGGAGAGGGAATCACCGTCTTAAGTGAGGTGTACTCCCTCTGAGTTCTCCAGGTATTTGCTAACAGATAGCTTCAAACCCACAGTCAAACAGGTGGCCCTGGTTAATCTTGATGGATCATAATGCAAAATGAACAGACATGAACACTAGAGAGAGATGTCGGGGAGTGAGGGTGGTCAGGGGAGGGAGGGAGGTGGGATCAGTGTACAAAGCATGCATATGTGAAATTATAAAAATAAATTTTTAATTTTGTTTAAAGTTGTGAGATTTTCCTCATGGTTTGCAGAAAGAAAGGCAAAGTGTCTTCACAGTGGAACGAGGACTCCACAATGAGCAGAAAAAAGGGCCAGTATGGTATTAAGTAGCAATCCTAATGCTTGATGAATAAACCAGATGGTTTAACGCTGACAGCAGTTACATGGTGACCTTGGCTTCAGAACAGATTTATTTGCTAATTAGGAGGCAAGCTGTCGGTTTCACACACGCACAATCGTACCTGGCTTTCACCTCAGATTTAGTGAAGAAATCTGCCGTGACAACTTACCCTGTGGGGCTTCCGTGTCTGTATCTGAAAACCTGAAGCTGGGAAAGAGCAGGGCCAGCTCTCTGTTGGCATCGTCTCTGTCCCGGCTTCCATGCACAGCGTTAAAGGGCATTTCTGTGCCATACTGAGCCCGGAGACTGGGAGCGGGGATACAATGGGAAAGAAACAATTGCTTCACTTGAAAAGAAATGCTTTGCTCTCTGGTAACAGGACCACCAGCTACCAATCAGCATGGGGATGATTGCTCTTTGTGGAGAATCCAAGAACAGCAACCATGCCAGCAGCTGCTGGCCAGGGGCATTACACACAGGACCTGGCTTTTTTTTTTTTTTACCATTGCCCAGAGGGAGACTACAGTTCCCACTGTTGGGTCTCTGCCTAGGGCTTGCACCACGCCGTGTGTCACAACTAACTTTGATAAGAACTGTAACACTGATAGTGCTGGGTAGGACCCATGTGTTGAGCACAGCTCTACATGCCTGTGTCCTGTGATCATGGATGTCCCCACTTTACAGCCTAGGGAACAGAAGCCAATTTAGGGACTTGTCCATTAGGTGGTGACCTAAGATCTGAGCCCCCCACTGCTTTACTTAGCCTCAGTTAGATGCCCTTGCCCCTTACGACTGCAAGGGACAGCTCTAGGGCTTTAGCTGTTAGTGAAGTTCTTTCCTGTTGTCTGTCCATGGGCTGTTGCGGGAGCTCCTTCCGCACCTTCAGCCAATAGCCGCTGAGATAGCCCATTGGGGCGTGGTCTCTCTCCCTTTAAAAAAGTGGCTCTGGCTTTCGGCTCCGCTTCTGGCAGCTAGGCTCCCTTCCTGATTGTGCAGAGGGTTTTTGTCTGGGATGGTGATCTGTAAGTTTTTCCCCCTTAAATAAATAACCATTCTATTAATCATAATTCCAAACTGGTGTGAGATTGTTTGTGACTTATGCCTTCAATGGGCCTGTCACCTCAAGGCCAGCACCCATGGATTTGGCACTGTGACTCACTGAGTCACAGAGCAAGCTCTAAGCAGGTTTAGGTAGGTGTGCTGAACAGGAAGCTGACTCCAGATGACCGTGGGAATTGAATCTATAGTACAGGCCATCCTGTAGCCTTTGACTTGGCAGGCTTGTCTGGATCTCTGAGATCTATGACTGAGCCAAACTCAGCTGCAGCCTTTAGAAGAGAGGGGGAGGGGCATTCCCTGGTGGGGGTATTCAGCAAAGGCTGGGAGAGTCAGTCAGGGTAGGAAGATGTCAAAGTCTTCCCAGATATATAGAAAGGGCGATCACCCACAATTCTGAACCCAACACCAAATGAAGTGTCAACTTGACGTGGATGAAGGAACTACAGCCGGCGTCACCTTTCAGGGTGTTCCCTCCTGGCCACATTGGGGTCACAAGGCCCCAGGAAGTCTCGCCAAGCAGCAACTACATCCTCGGTGCCCTCGGTCTTGGTGAGGATCAGCAGGTGGCTGGGTCCACTGCACATGTGATGGACTAGCTTCTCAAATGCCTCCTAGGCACAGGGAAGAAGAACAGTGACCTGGGGCAGGCGTTACTGACAGCCGAAGGACGCCAGTGAGCCCGGACTCTGCACAGACTGGAAGGGAGGGTGTAAGCAGCCTTGTACACCCCTGGACACACAGCCACGTCTGCCCGCTGTAATGGCGATGACCAACCACACCCCCAAGGCCTCAGGGAGGTGAGCCGGCTGGGTAGAGGCATGCTAAAAGCATTGTACGCATGGGGATGTAATATATAGGTGTTGGCTCTCCAAAGGTACAGTGCAGATGGGACTTCCCTTCACCCTGCTTTGCAGCCCTTTCTCCTTCAACAACAGTATCCTGGGCTTCCTCTGGGGAAGATCTCTCCTCCATTTCATTCGTTCCTCATTTCACAACCAGGATGCTTAGCAACCCTCACACCTCTGACTTGGGAGGTGGTGCTATGGCCTAAGAGTGGGAAACCATACTCCTCAAGTAGGCAAAGCAGAAGCAGAAGCAAGCAGAAAAGGCTTGTGGGCTAAAGCGGCAGTTGGCAACGTCGAGTGGTTTGCCTACTGCCGTGACTCCTGTGGGCCCTAGAACTTTCTTGGCTCCTCTTCTCTCCAAGTCCTCTTGCTAAACTTTTTCATTTCCGTTCATGAATTCTGGGAGTTCTGGAGCATCCTTCTAATAAAAGTCTTTATTCCATTCCTTAACAGTTAAAATTTTCCCTTAGAGCCGTTTTACTTGAGCCGTACAGGCTCCAAACCATATTCTGAGTGCAAATCCGTTACCCACCCACTTGCCATCCATATTCTTGTTCTTCCTCTTGCTCCCCTCCCAGCTCCTATCAACTTATCAGCATAGTGCTGGAAGAGAAAAGAGAGAGTGAGCTGGGCCAATAGGAGCAGATGAGCTGACCTGCCCAGCTCTGTGTTGATAGAACACTTGCATTTCTGCCTCTGTCAGGGTTCTCTCTTCATTTGATAGGATGTCAAATCCTGCTTCCTGGATCTGCAGAATATACATACAATATATACATATATATACATAAATATGTGTGTGTGTGCATGCATGTGTGTATTCTGCAAATGTGACTGTAATGCCCACATTTACAGTGATCTTAATGGAAAGATAAAAAATAAAGATGGGCAACAATAGAAGCAGTGCGGGTTCTTAGCCCCACTCCCAGCACCCGTCCCTAGATCTAATAGCATCCTAACTGGGGATAAAGTTTGAGGTGACTCATCAGAAGCCTCCTTTCCTCAGCACAATACAGCGGCCGCTGCCCATCCCTGTGTGGGGGAATCTCCTGCATCTCCTACCTTCATGATGATCTCGTCAGCCTTCCCGTGGGCCACTGCGTCGGACTTAATGATGCCTAATGTACAGGCCTTCTTCTCTGATGGCACTGAAATGGGGTAGGGGAGGCGCTGTCAAATGCTGAGGCTCTAAGGAGGTCATTTGCAGGAACAGTGTTGTTTCAGTACAGGCTCCATCGATCACACCAAGTACCAGGTCTAGACTCCAGGCTTCAATCCTCTGGCCTCTAGGCTGAGCCTCAGACTCCAGCAAATGGCACCAATCTGACACCAGACCACAGCCAGGAACCTCAACCCGACACAGAGGGACAGAGTCTGACTCTCTGAACTCCGGTCTGGGGACACATAGGGATGGGCATTTCCAAAAGACAGTTCAGAAACTTGGAATGACTGAGTAATGCCTGGACCTGGGTGAGCACGGGAGCAGAGGCAACACCTTTATGCCTTCCTCACCCCTTCTTGTAGGTCTCAGATTTAACTGCTGTCTGCCTTGCTCTCTTCTCACTCTCTGGACTCTTCTGCTTCTGCAAAATTATTTTATATGTATGGATGTTTTGGCTACATGTATGTTTATGCACTATGGGCATACCATACCCACTGAGGCCAGACGATGGCACTGGATCTGCTGGGACTGGAGTTCAGACAGTTGTTAGCTGCCATGTGGGAATCAAAGCTGAGTCCTCTGGAAGAGCAGCCCGTGCTCTTAACCACCCAGCCTTCTCTCCAGCCCCCTTCTGCTTTTTGCCTTCCTTGCCATGTGGTAGAAATGGTTATCCCAGGCCCTGCATGAATTTGCGCTTCTCCAGTCCAGCACACGCTACTACACTGTAGCTTCAGATCTCTCTGTCTCATGCTGGATGGATCAGCTTGAGCTTCCTTATTTCGTTTTGGCTTCAGCTTTATTTTGGCTCTGTTGGGGATCAACCCTGATGATCGGAGACCACTTAGGTCCAAGTTCTGGGAAACTGTAGGGAAAGCTTTGTCTGGTCCAAGAGCCCATCTCTACTGGGCTCCTGGTTACAGAAGTTGGCCCTGAGAAGTTATCTGCATTTTCTCCAGAATCAGCATTTCCCACAATCTATTTCCTGCCTCTCAACTTTTGTGTCTGTTGTGCCTGTATCTGCGGAGGGTTTCTACTGGGACTCTCTGTGAAGCCTGCACTAAACACGTATGTGCTATCCATTGGATAGATGCCTCCTAAGGGTCCAGAGGCTAAAGGCTTGGTCCCCAGCCTGTGGCCCTGTTGGGAAGTGGCTGAACCTTTGAAAGGTGGGACCTATTGACAGGTGGCCAGACCACCTCCATTCCCTCGTTTGCCTCCTCATGGTGAGATACCTGCTTCCCCCAAATGCTCCTTCCCTGTGCTACTTTACCATGGGCCCTAAAACATCAAGACCAACTGATTATCCACCGAAAGCTCCAAAACTCTGAGCCAAAATAGACATCTTGCTATATAAGATGATTATTCCCAGGTATTTCACTTGGTGACAGAAAAGTTGACTTGCACAGTATATGTCACCATAAGCAACCACATGTTCATCTTTCTGTGGTTCCCATTTCTGATCGACTGCAAACACTTGACATTAAAGCACTCTTAGGATTGATTCTGTGATGAATTGGTGGGCTCATGAGATCCCTAAAGCGTAGAGGGAGAAGAAATGAGGCCCTTGTAGGTCTCTTCTAGCTTCAGCTCAAAGGGAAAGTCCAGCAAAGAGGCCAGAGAAACAGAGAGATGTTATCTCAGAAGCCAGAGGGTAGGGACTTGAGCTGTAGCTCAGAGGAACTGGCCTAGCATGCATGAGGGCCTAGGTTCCATCTCCAGATACCCCCTACACACACACACACACCACACACACACACACACACACACACACAACACACACACACGGTGGTGGCAGGGTCATTGAAGGGGAAGACACACGAACACCATGAATATCATCATTCTCCACAGGAAAAGACTATGTCCTTTGGCAGCAGGAAGGTCACTGTGTCTCTCAGGAGTGCCCTTTCAGGAGCAGTGGGTTCAGAGCCCGACCACAGAGATCAGCAGGGGTGAAGCTGAGGGGTGGCCCCAAGAAGTGGACAAAGTTCACAAATCTTAGCTGAGGGAGGAGTGGCTGAGGGAGAGGGAGTTTCAGGTGGTGTTCTGGGACAGAGGCTTGACTGAGGAGGATATAGCAGAGCGGGGAAGAGGCAGTAACACAGAAGGGATATTTCCCGTGAACGCCAATTCACAGGTTGTCTTTCCCATGACGTCCTGGCTTTGCTAGCCACGCCTCCTGCTTTGTGAAGGTCGAATCTCAACTGTCCTCACTGTGCATGGGGGAGGGGAACAGTCATGAATCTCATGGGATGATGACTTCAACGCTTCCTACTAACAGCTGCATCCAGTCCTGGCTCCCTGGCACCCCGTCCCGGTTCCCTGGCACCCTGACCCCAGTCCCGGTTCCCTGGCGCACCCAGTACCGGTTCTTTAGCACCCTATCCACAGTCCCTGTTCCCTGGCATCCCTTTCCGGTCCCTTGTCATCCAGTCCCAGTTCCCTGGCACCCCATCCTGGTTCCCTGGCATCTTGGCTCTCACACAAGACATCTTCCCAGCAGCAGCCTGTCTAACTCTCTGATCCTCACACACAGCCAGGCTACTCTTCTAGGAAGGCTCTGGAAGAGCCACAAGGCGATGCATATAAAACCTGTATAGCTAGAGAACGAGGAAGAGAGGGGGTGGGGCTGTGAGCAGAGGAAGGAAGGCTGTGGAGAGGGGAGGGCTGGTGACGTTTCAGAGAGGCAGAAAGTGAAATTTGAACCCCCCAGATCGGACAGAATTTATTGCTCCTCTTCTTCGTCATTACTGAAGTTTCTAGGAAGACCATTTCCCGATGTCCAAGGATTGCCAGTGAAGTTATATTTGAGTCTCATCAGACAGCTGTCAAATGGACTCGTGATGGCACCAAAGGGCCAAAGGGAGATCCCATTTGTTTGAAGCTAAGTACTGAAGACAAAATGCTCATGGCCAGCTTCCCGGAGCTGAGGTGCCCAGTAGCCTGGTGACTCACTTGAAGGTGCACATCAAATCAGAACCCACCTTGCTCTTCCCCTCTGCACTCACCTATGCCTATGTCAACATCTTCACCGCCATCACTGCCATCCTTTTCTCGGGGAGGACACTTGGCTGCACCAGAAAGAGCCTCATCAATAACCTAGGATAAATGAGTCATGAATAGAAAGGATTTAGCCAATGAAAGTCGTTAGGAAGACTTTCAACATCTAAAGAAACAGTATCAAAATGCAGAGGTTCAAAATGCAGAGGTCAGCCTTGGGGAGGAGGACAAGGTCATCAGGGTTTGGGTAACGAGGGCCTTTCTAGTGGCTGGATGATGGTGGAACCCTTGCTGGTCTTGAGCCTTTGGAGTCTGCCTCTTAACCAAGCACAAGGAGAGACCAGGAAACAATAAAGAATGGCAGTTGATATTCAGATACAAGGGACGAGCCACCCGGTGCAGAGAAATAAAGGGACACACCATTTCCCCAGAGGCAGCTTATGAAAACTGAGTGTGTGGTCTTCCTTCTCAGGGAAGCAAGGCTAGTATCTTTAGAAACATGGAAGTATGGCCTGGGTCTGTGTATTCTAGAAAAGGGACCATGCTCTCTGGAACGTAGCATGAAAGCTTGAGCGTGAACACCCAACAGTGTTCTCCCAGCAGGTGCACACGGTGCCTGGAAACCCCTCCATAAACCTATGGCGTATGGATTGTTTAAAGATTGCCTGCTCTGATATTAGAAATAGTTTCTCAAAGCCGCAAGTTATGCTGACCCCTTGTCTCCCCCCAACCCTCCGCAATGACAGCTAGGTTTCTGAATTAAGGAAATGACCTGTGTGCTCACAGCTAAATCATTTAGGGATTCGAGCCTGGGGTCTCCAGGAGAGACATCAGCATGAGGCTGGGGAAAGATGCTCCTGTCCATTTGCTGTAGTTTGGGTGTTCCCCCAAAACCCACGCATTAAACTCATGGTCCTTAGTTTGGCAAGATGGTGGAACCTAAAGAGGTGGGGCCATAAGGTCAGTAGGGGGTGTACTTGAAGGAGATTGGGCAGAGAGGCTATTCTTTCCAGCCTCCCTGAGAGGAACTGTTGTAATAGGAGCAGCGGGCTGTGTCCCTGCCACCCGGCTAGCTTTACCCAAAATGAACTCTTCCATTTAAGAATTGACTGTCTCGAGTGTGGTGTGGTGGGCTACGTCACTACTCAGATCTGCAAGTTTGTCTCCCTCCCTGCAGCCATGACTAAGAATTTAGTTGTGAGGGAAAAGGAAACGGATGAGAGAAGGTCCAGGGTCTCTGGAAAGGCGGAAACTTCAGAACGTGTATTCTCTCGAGGCCTGGGTGAAGAACAGGTCCAGTGTGGGACATGAAGGCTTCCTCGTGGGGGAAGGGGCCATGTGAGGCCACTTGTGAACCTGCCAGTTGGACAAGTGACCTCCGCTTACCACATTCCGTTCCCTGCCTTCAGCCAGAACCTTCTTCTCCACCTCCAGCTGGTGTAAGATGGTCTTCCGAAGCAGGGGAGCATTGGCCCCCTTCACCACAGCCACCAGCTCTCCTCCCTGGAAGGTGGGACAGACCACGTGAAACCCTCTTCACAGCTGGTCACTGGTGTCAGGAGACAAGGACGGTGAAAGCTATGCCTAAGGTCAAAGTTCACCAACCCCAGGCCCACACCCTCCACCCTCACTCCTCCGGCCCCTTCCTGGAACCCATCCCACTATGAGGCCTTCAATTTGGCCCCTGTTTCTTAAACAATTTCTCTCTGATCTCCCTGACCCCCAACTGTCGAAGCTTCCTTCGGAGCAACTGGCAGTTAGTTAAGGGAGGAACAAGTCACAGAAAACTGTGTACTAAGTGTGACTTGCATGTAGCTCATTGACAGACATTTATTGAGTACTTACTATATACCAAGCACTCAGACTGAGGCAAAGAGTACCAGCACTAATCTAAGAGAGACAGAAGACCTGCCTCGGTGGAAGCACAGGGGAGTGGTCGCTCCAAACACACAGCTAGGATGTAACACCTGCTTTAACAGGGGACTTCTCGCTTGAAGCTCGCCAACACGGAAGTGGAAGCGTGACTTCCCAGGCCCGGCTGCGGCAGTCGGGGAGGACTTCGTAGTGCTCATGCATAGCGTGGGCCTGAGTTTTCCGCTTTCATTTTCTCCACGTATGTCACTGAGACACGGATCTGAGGAGCAGTTCCTGTAAGACGGCCCTGCTTCCATTTCTCTCCATCCCCTGGCGGGCCACCATGAGTTGGTTGTGAATTATGTTTTAACCACCATTGGCCCAACCAATCTAATAACTTCAGTAAGGACAGTGTTCTGTGACAGCTCTAACGGCCCGGGTGGCTGGGTGGGCGGGCCATCTCCTTCCCACTGAGTGGTTCTTTCTCCCCACAACCCCAGCCATGCAGAAGCTGGGTCTCACTACCAAAAGACATAGAGCAAGCGACATTTTAGCCTAAGTTTCTAACATGGGGTAGGAAGATGGCTCAGCAGGTAAAGATGCTTCCCTCTGAGGACACTGAGCTGAGTTCAACCTCCAGGACCCACATTGTGGAAGGAGAGAACCAACTGTCCTTCACGTGAGTGCTGTGGCATGTGCGTGTGTGTGTGCGTGCATGTGCGACACACACACGCACGCGCACACACATGCATGCAAACACACGCGCGCGCACACACACCAATAAATAGAAATGTAGCACATAATTAAAACAAGTTCCTAATATGTACCACTCAAGGTGCCAAGGCTAAGAACTGAACTGAGCAACCCAGACTGGTTGCCAGGAGACCTAGGAGAGCAGACCCTTGTTTCCCTGACTACCACGAGGGGGCGGGGCTGAGTCTGTGTCGGCCTATCCACCAGTTGCCTCCTGAGTCTGGCAGGGAGCCTCAACCTGGAAAGCCAAGGATGCAACAGTAGGTTCTAAGGGGCATTGGGCTGGCACATTCAAAGACAACCACGTCACTTGTCACTACAGAACCTTTGAGTTCACAGGAGACTCCCTTGCCTTTTCTTTCACTTCACACTGTAGGTATCAAGGCAGATCCACAGCTTCTCTATAGCTTATCATTTCCTCTCAAAGAAGGAACTCTCAAAACTGCTCTGAGAGTAGCGTGTCTGATTGTGTGCGTTCCAGGATGTGTGTGCTTTGCCATGCACAGTCCCCTAAGAAGCCTGTCCAGCCACCAGAGGCCACCATGGAGCTGTGTCTTTTCGTCTCCTGCAGCACAGGGCCCGCATACACACCTGTGCATGCCCACGTCTCAGGGAAGTTCTTCATGGACTTAGTGAATCCGTCTAGAGGGTGTGTCAGGGACAGCATCACCCCTTAGCATGGCTGAGGCTTCACGGTGGCTCCAGAGAACTGATACATCTATCTGAATATCAGATTTGTATTCAACAAACTGTTGTGGGTGATTTGTTTATATTGTTGCTCC
>JABTXL010019753.1:2316-16754 GCA_025134845.1 Neodon shergylaensis | reverse complement strand
TCTTAAATAGTAATCAATCTTGTGATTTCAAATATTTATTTAAAAAAACCTTTTCATAACAAAGCCTAAAATTTTTTATATTAAAACACATATGTTCACCCTACAGACACTTCTAAGTCAGTGACTCTAGGTCACAGAAGAGTGGGGATATACCTGTCTTGAAGACCAAAGACCCCAGCGAGCGGTACTTTAGGGCTGGCTGCTCTTTAAAGCCTCAGAAAGGCTGCTGAGAAAACCCCTTACTGTCTTACAGATGTGCCCAAGCGCGGAGAACACCCATCCACCTACCCCTCACACAGAAGTTAGCCCGGATCGCGTTAACTTTGGATAATGTTGGCTGCCTTCTCAGATCCTCTGTCTGGACCTCAGCTGAGTGGACTAGGCAGATAATAGCTCCCTTCTCTGGAGCACTGTAGTCGGCTAACGAGAGGCACACAGGCCTTAGAAGCTAAATGTCACTTCAGCAAGTGCAGCCTACAGGCAAGACTTTGGTCTCAATCAAAAGATAACTACAGTACAATTCATGTTTCAGATATCCCCCCAACAACAATGACCCCTCTCCATTACAACAGCCACAGCCCTCCCACACACAGCTTTAGCCCCTCCATGGCCACAGCCCCCCACAGCTAAGCCCCTCCCACAGCTACAGTCCCACCCACAGTCAGCTCCTCCCATGACCACAGCCGTGGCTCCTCCCACAGCCACAGCCCCTCCCACCGCCACAGTCCCACCCACAGCCATGGTCCGTCCCTCAGCCATGGTTCCTCCCATGGCCACAGCCATGGCTTCTCCCATGGCCCCTCCCATAGTTATAGCCACAGCCATGACTGGACTTTGTTTGCTTTTCCTCCCTTTCTACCATTTTCCTTTTCTTATTCTGCTTACTTTTTTCCCTGAGAAGATTTATTTCTGAAAACAACCTCATGGATCAATGTCATCCCTTATACAAACAGTCTGGAATGAAATCCCAGCCTCTGGCCTCCATCTTTGGAGGTCCCTTCCCTGTACCCTTCGAACCTTGACCCCTCCCCAAAAAGGGTCAAGGTAGCCCGCCAAACCTTGACCCCTCCCCGGGAAAGGTCAAAACCACTTCCACAGGCTATTTAAACTGTTCCCCCCAAAAATAAACAGGTGGTTTTCCCTCTTCCTCTTGAGTGGTCCTATTAGCAGCTTCCCATTTCCCCTCGGGGCCACCCGGGAGCACAGGTGTCTAACTAAACCTGGATATCTTTTAATATGGTCTGATTTGGTTTGATTGTGATTATTTTGTGTGGGTGGAGTGGCTCGGTTAGGAAAAATTCCTAACACTGAGAAAGCCATATGGCTAGAATTTCAGATTTGTGGTAGCACCATGCAATAGCACTGTAGTTGCTGAGGCTTTCACCTGGGCCACGGGGTCAGGGGTACAGGTGACAGGGGTACACTGCCTTTTGCGGGAGCTTTGATGCCTGAGAGGCATAACCTAAAAGGTTTTCCAAACACTGGAATCGGATGACCATCAACAACCAGCGTCAGTGCCCTAAAATAAGGAAAATTCAGCTCAGATGAGTCACCGTGAGCAATGAGGCGAGAGTGTCCAAGAGCCTGTGGTGGCTCATCTGTCAACTTCATGAGAAGGAGAAGCACACGGGAGCTTAATAAAGCAAACCCCTGGATCTGTCTATAAGGGTGTTTCCAAAGACAATGAGATCATTCAGTCTCTGACCTAATGAGAGGCTTAGTCCATTGATGGTTTCAAAATCTCGATAGGCCATTGAGGAGGTAGCTCTGCAGAAGGCAGGGCTCACTGGAGGAAGTGTTCACTGAGGGCTTTTGCTCTGGGGATAGTCCGCTTGGCCTCTTCCTGTTCCTACTCCTCTCTACTTCCTGTCTACCAGCAGATGAATGACTTCCTCCTCCACATTCCCACTGCCATGATACTCTGCCTCACTGTGGGCTCTGAAACCATGAGCCAAAAGCTGTAATTCTCCCCTCTGTGTGCTATTCTGTCACCACAGAGAGAAAGAGAGCAAAACACCTTGCACCATTGCAGAGACCACTGCAGCCGGGAACAAAAGGAGCGGTCAGTGTTAGTTTAGGACCAAATCTCATCATGAGACAACTGTGGTTGGGCTGTGGCAGGATAGGAGGCTTTTTAAGAAAAAGTCTCTCCAGATCCTGGTGAGAGGCATCGGTAGGGCTGCGGGAGAGACAGCCAAGTGGCTGCTGAGGATGCTGGGTTAAAGAGACAGAATGGGACCCTCCATAAGGAAGCATTGGCTGACACAGGACTTGAAACCCCAGGAAAGGTTGCAGGGTGGAGTCTAGTCCCTTAGGGGCTTGGGAGATGTGACAGCTCATTAAAAGGACAAAGTTGCTAGCACTTCCCATGCCATAGTGGAGGAAATGTTCAACTGAGCTTTGGCCTAACGGGGTCCCTGTGCCAAGGATGGCGTCTTCATGACTTCTCTGTTGCTCACATAGAACACTGACCAAAACCAACTTGGGAAGGAAAGATCATTTTCACTTCTCCACTCGTAGTCCATCATGAAGGGAAGTCAGGGCAGGAACTCAAGATGGAGACCTGAAGGCTGGAACTGAAGCAGAGGCCACAGAATGCTGCTATGCTCAGCCTGCTTCCTCATACCATCCAGGACCATCTGCCCAGGGTGGCACTGCCCACAGCGAATTGGCCCGCCCACGTCAATCATCTACCTCATCAGCCGACAAAATGCCCTACAGACTTGCCCACAGGCCAATCTGGTAGGAGCATTTTCTCATCTGAGGCTGTCCCTTCTCAAATGACTCTAGCTTTTATCAGCTTGACAGAACACTAACCATAACAGATAGGATATTTACCAGGGCCAGCTCTCAGAGTGTAGCTTTAGGTCTGGTCTGATAAATGTGTCTATAGCTAACTGGGGGAGCCAGTTAGCACCAGGGAATGCAAAAAGATCCACAAATGGGGCAATGTCTTAGGAAAACTTATTATCTATCTAAGGGGGAAAATAAGGAAACCATATACACTTTCTGATGCTAACTTTCTCTTTTACTTCATCTTGAAAAAAAAATTCTCTTTGAAAATCTCTCTTTCTCATAGCTCTTCACAGCTGCCTTCCTTGCACCGCCAAACCCTGGACAATTACATGTAACATTTTCAGGGCCTGACCCATTCTCAGGACACAAGATAAGTCACAGAGTTTCTCTTAGACTCGGGAGGTCACATTGACCAGCCAGTGAGTAACACTTGGCCATGCATGTAGCCTAAATGGTTAGGGTTCTCAGACAGAAAGTAAACAGTTGGCTGAAACTTGAACCTGTAACATAAACTGAGGCTGGGACTACATGCAAAAAGACAATTACTGTAGAGGGTTATGTCTACCAAAGTCGCATCTAGCCTGACCCTGAACCAGCAATAAACAGGTAGGAATTCACTCTTGTGTATTCTCTGCAGGGGCACCTAGTCTGCCCCTGAATTTGCTCTGAAGTTTAAAATTAGTTGTCTTTGTGACTGAGAAAACTATTACTTTCCTATGTCAGTCTGAATAATGAAAGATACCTTAGTATTATTTCTAGTCATCAAAACTATACAGGTTAAGCAGAAATCATCTTCCTGACCATCCACAGCTATATATGTGCCCAAGGATAGAATATTTTCACGAGATAAACACAACCATGGCTGTTATTAGGGAAGGAATGACAATTCTTAGGGAAGAAATGAAGTGGCATATGAGAGAAATTATAGACAGGAGCAACTGGTCATTTACAATCAGTAGCTCCATGCCCTTTCCAGATGAGGTTTTCCATCAAAGCTGAACACTAGTTGTCACATACTGTATGCTGTCAGCTCTCCGCATCTCTTCCTTTTACAGTTAGCAAAACAAGAAGCATGCAACTCTCTCTAAGGGCAGTGAGGAATATGGATAATTAAAAGTCTGAAGATGATTGGAAGACTGACAAGCAATATTGTAATGATTTTGAAATTAATAAGAACAAATAATCCATACTGATATTTAATCAATACTTATGTCAATAATTTATATTTATAACCGATATTTATAATTAATAATAAATCTATATTTATAATCAACTATAAATCAATACTATATATTTACCAGAGCCAATTATCAATGTGCAGCTTTGGGTCTGGTCTGATAAATGTGTCCTTATCCATACCATGTCGGTTTCTTAACACTACTATAACAAATTCCCACAAATGGATTGGTTTAGTACAGCAGAGATTTATTCTTTATAGTCCTGGAAGAGTCTGACACAAAGGGCATGGGCAGACCATGCTCCTTGTAGATATTCCTGCATCTCCCAGTTTCTATGACAACCAGAAACCCTTTACCTTCTTGATGGCAGACATACTTCAGTTTCTACCGCCCCTTTCCTCCCCGCAGTGGGTCTCCTCTTCTCTTCTAAGGATATAGTTGGGTCCACCCTAATCCAAGATGGCTCTGACATATTGTGTCTTCAAAAGGTCTCGTTTTAAGTAAGATCATTGTCTTGATCAGTGTTGTATTGCTGTGAAGAGAAACATCATTACCATTGATAAAAGAAAGCATTTAATTGGGGCTGGCTTACAGTTTCAGAGCTTTAATCCATTCTCATCATGGCAGGGAGCATGATGGCACACAGGCAAACATGGTGCTCAAGAAGCAGTTGAGAATTCTACATTTGGATCCTCAGACATCAGGAAGAGAGAGCCACACTGGTCTTAGCTTGGGTTTTAGAAACCTCAAAGCTCTCCCCAATGACATACTTTCTCCAACAAGGCCACATATACTCCAAAGGCCACACCTACCCCAGCTAGGCTATACATCCTAATCCTTCTCACATAGTACCGCTCTCTGATGACTTAACATTCAAACATATGAGCCTATAAGAGACATTAATATTCAAACCACCGCAGTAATATTTGTACATTCAAGTACACATATATTTAGTGGGCAGCATCAACCTAACCATGAACGGGAAGTTGAAAACTTTGCAATTATGCCCAGTAGATAAAAGTAAATCAGTCCACACACACCAAGGCACGTCCTTCGAGACACAGGCGGCTCTGCCAGAAACAAGCCCGTAAGTGAGTGTGGCGAAAGTGCGCGTCGGGAACCCCATGAGCTTCCTTCGCCCGCCGTCGACCGGAAGTCCCCGTTCTGAATGGGGCAGGAGCCAGTTGCTGCTGCACCTCCGCGCGCGCGCTCACCGGCGAGCGACTCTGGCTCTCGAGTTCCGTCGGCCGCTAGGTTCATGTGGAGGCTTCCGGGCCGCGCCGCGCTGCGTGGGGTCCGGTCGGTGGTGGAGCAGTGCAGCCGGACCGAGGCGGCGAGCGAGCAGGCGGCGTGCGCCATGGAGCGGGCGGTGGTGCGCTGCGTGCCCTCGGAGCCCAAGCTCAGCCTGTCGTTCGCGCTGGCCGACGGCAGCCACAAGAACATGCAGCGCGACCAGAGCGAGCCCCTGGGCCGGGCCCTCAGCCGGATCGCCACCAACGCCCTCAAGGGCCATGCTAAGGCGGCGGCCGCCAAGAAGAACCGGAAGAACCGAGCGCAGTCGGGCGGCGGCGCGGCCGCGCTCCGGAACCGGCCGCGGCCTGCGAGCCGGTGGTGAAGCTGTACTACCGCGAGGAGGCCGTGGCGGACGACGTGCTCAACGTGGATGCCTGGCAGGACGGCGCGGTGCTGCAGATCGGCGACGTCAAGTACAAGGTAGAGCGCAACCCGCCCGCCTTCACCGAGCTGCAGCTGCCGCGTTACATCATGGCCGGCTTCCCGGTGTGTCCCAAGCTCAGCCTGGAGTTCGGGGATTCCGCCAGCTCCGTATCCCGCTGGTACAAGGAGGTCAAGCCCGGTGCGGCGGCCGAGCCCGCCGAGTCGTCGTCGCGCCCCGGGCCGTCTTCAGCGTGGACCGAGACGGGTGTGGCCGAGCGCGTGTACACCCCGTGCAACGCGGACATCGGGCTGCGGCTCAAGCTTCACTGCACGCCTGGCAATGGGCAGCGCTTCGGGCCCAGCCGCGAGCTGGAGAGCGTGTGTCCCGTGGAGGCAGGGCCCGGCACCTGCACGTTTGACCATCGGCATCTGTACACCAAGAAGGTGCCGGAGGACTCCATCATCCGGACCGTCTCCTACAACATCCTGGCAGACACGTACGCCCAGACCGAGTTCTCCCGGACCGTCCTCTACCCGTACTGTGCGCCCTACGCGCTGGAGCTTGACTACCGCCAGAACCTCATCCAGAAGGAGCTCACGGGCTACAACGCAGACCTCATCTGTTTGCCGGAGGTGGACCGCGAGGTGTTCTCCGACAGCTTGGTACCGGCCCTGGAGGCCTTCGGCCTGGAGGGCGTGTTCCGGATCAAACAGCACCAAGGCCTGGCCACTTTCTACCGGAAGTCCAAGTTCAACCTCCTTAGCCAACACGACATTTCTTTTCAAGAAGCTTTGGAGTCGGACCCGCTGCACAAGGACCTGCTGGAGAAACTAGCTTTGAACCCGCTAGCGCAGGAGAAAGTACTCCAGAGATCGTCCGTCCTTCAGATTTCAGTTCTTCAGTCTACAAAGGACTCTTCTAAAAAGATATGTGTTGCTAATACCCCATCTCTACTGGCACCCAAACGGTGGCTACATTCGTCTCATTCAAATGGCAGTAGCCTTGGCTCACATTAGACATGTTTCATGTGACCTGTATCCTGACCTACCAGTTATATTTTGTGGAGACTTTAATAGTACACCATCTACAGGATTGTATCATTTTGTCAACAATGGCAGCATTCCAGAGGATCATGAAGACTGGGCTTCCAATGGGGAAGAGGAAAGATGCAATATGTCTCTCACACACCTTTTCAAACTGAAAAGCGCTTGTGGAGAACCTGCTTACACCAATTACGTTGGTGGCTTTCACGGATGTCTAGATTACATTTTCATTGACTTAAATGCTTTCGAGGTTGAACAGGTGATTCCGTTACCTAGTCACGAAGAGGTTACCCCCCATCAGGCCTTACCTAGTGTTTCTCACCCTTCTGATCACATAGCACTGGTTTGTGATTTAAAATGGAAGTAGATTTTGCTGCATTGAGTGAAACGGAAGCAAGTTACTTTTCAGAAAATTTAATATGAATCAGCGCCTATATATAAAAATCTTCAGAGGACGTCTAGACACTAACTTTATTATGCTCATTCCCTACTAGTTATGTTCCAGGTGGCTTTGTTACATACCAGTTCATAATGTTTGCATCATATATCTTTATCCTCTTTTTTAATTTCCTACATTTGGAGGAAAACGTATTTATGACTAGCAAGAAAAAATGAACTATTGTGTACAGCTTATAGGTTTTTTTAAGCTGGCAATTAAGGTTTTTAATTTGATATTTGAATAATCTCAATTTTTCTTTCATAACACTTTACATTGAATTATGTTCATATAATTGGAGGGGGACATGCAAGTAAAAGGTGAAATACTTCAGAGAGACATGGAATACATTAGTCTATCACTACCTCAATTTGAAGTTATTATAATTTAGAGCTTTAACAAAAGATTAAAATATACCATTACCAATTAAAAAAAAAAGTAAATCAGTCCAAACTAGTATCAACTATCTGGACATTTCTCAAATCACCCGGCATCATTTCACTATATTGGTGGCATTTTGTTAACCAAGTCATATAAGCAAGAAGGAACAAGTCTTCTGGAAGCCTTGCTAAGATGTATGCACCCCCAAAAGTGGATGTTTAAAGATTCAGGGGCATGCATCAACAAAGTGGTCTGAAGCAATGGAAAAACCTCTCCAAAATAAAATACACCACCAGACTGTAAAACTCACCCCAGGGAAGGAGCCTGATCCTCTGCAGACCTGCTTGGATTGGAAGATGTGTATGCCCACACATGGGAAGCAGCTCCTGCCCTTTCAGAAGCTATATGGAGAGACAATGGTCTCAAGAGACCCAAGGTAAGGAATGGCTCTGCAGCAGGGCCAGATTGTGCTGTCAGTTCTGAAATGTAACCCTGGGACTCAAGAGGCTCTGGTTTAGAAAAAAGATTTAATTTAATTATACCTTGATAAATTAGAAACAAGACTAAATAACTAAGCAAAGCAGATGAAGGGAAATAATAGATGAGGGCAGAAAGCAATGTAATAATAATAATAATAATTATAATAATAGAAAAACAGAGAAGAAACCCAAGGACACCATGTATTGGCTCTTTTGGAAAGATCATCATAACTAATAAACTTTTGGGTGAAATCATCAAGGAAAAAAAGAGGAAACACAAATCTCCAATGGTAATGATGAAAGCAGAGGCATAATTACAGATCTTACAGAAATTAAAAGGTTGGATATATAACATTAATGAGGGGTATATCCTTACTATACAATGTATGCTTGTACAAAATTTAAAAATAAAATATGATTGTGCCATTAAACTTTATAACCAAGATATGATTGAAAAATGTCTTAAAAGATACAAACTTCTAATGTAGAGCTCAATAAAAATCAATAACTATATATAATGTAGTCATCATTAACACGAATAGCAAACTAGCAAAACCAAAAGTCCTAAGTCTGCTGCAAATAAAAAAATTAATCAAAGTATGATCAAAATATATTGTATAAATATGAAATTTTCAAAGAATAAAAATACTATTTTTTAAATGAAAAAAGATATAAACCTCTAACACTTATTTCATAAGAAATAGATAAAGTTTCCACCTAACCACTACAGAAATTTGATTCATAGCTTCAACCATAACTTTAGCCCAGATGGCTTCTCTGGTGTATTCTTCTGAGAGCTTAAGGAAAAATCCTGTACACCTACAGAGAAGAGAATATGTATTTTGAACCCACTTCAAAAATAAGCTTGCACTGATAGAAAAACCATAAATGGAGCTGGGCTGGGGATGCAGCTCACCTAGCATGCACCCAGCACTGTAAAACGAGAGTAGACAAACATACGAGAAATTTTTAAGATAGACAATAAATACTCAAGCATGATCTGCTAGAGTCTCTGGGTCTCTAGGGGAAAGCCCAAAATCAGCCACCAGAAAAGCAATGAACACGCTAAACTAGTAGAATAAAAGCTACACCCAGGGAGGAAGCAGCTATAGCAGAAAGAGAGTCAGAGAGGACCGCCCCCTCCCCACCATCCCTGACCCCCACCTCTGGGCTCTGAGTGTTCAGCACTAGCAACCAATTCAGCAGAAGCAAGACCCAGCTGCTGTAGTAGCTCAGTGGCCTGAGACCCTCTGTGAAGTGCACTCTTGAAAGCAGCATATGGAGAGACTGCAGCAAAGAAACAAGATCAGATCTGCATTCAGTGAGCTGGAAACCCAGTGGGAACCAAGGCCCACAGGGGAACTTCCAGGCTCCAAGTAAGACACCATTTGGGCCTGTCAACATCCCATCAAGGAAGGGAAGGGGATCAAGACACTCCACCCCTCTCTAAAAGGCTGTATGTAGGTAATGATGATGGGGTGGGAGAGATGTTTTCTTCAGGGGGTAGCCACTCACAGACACAGTACCAGTGCAGCTCTCAGTTAAGTAGAGCACTAACAGTCCTTGCCAGTGCGATGAGGACACACACTCACACAATGTATGTATATGCATATTAATAAATATGCTGAAGAAGTAAGGACATTACTTGACCAGTATGATGGTATACACCTTTTTCACAACTCCAATAGAATTCACCAGAAAGCTACGAGACTAACATGTTACTTTAATGTTAAATAGGGCTCAAGAATAAAACTCAAAAATCATAAATGAAAAATTAAAAATCAAAATTCTAATTTTGGGTATGGTGGCCCAAGGCCTATAACCCCCTCTCTGGGGAGGTAATGGCAGAGGATCAGAGTTCAAGGTCATCCTCAGCAACACAGTGATGTCAAGTCCAACCTAGATTATAGGAGACTATGTGTCAAAGTACTGTCCCCCACTAAAAGTAAACAAAGATTTTACAAAGAATATTTATAATAGCTTAAAAAAACACAAAAAGAGTTATAAATATATAGTATGAATAGTAATATCTTCTATGAAAATTTGTGTACTGAAAACCATAAAATACAGTTAAAGGAAACAAATCAAGTCCAAATGAATGTAGAGAAGTCATGTTCCCCTGCTAGGTAACTCGGTAGGCTTTGTGTAAAAGTCCTCCACACAGCCCTCCACGTGCGGGTGGGTCTTATCCATCCAGCAGAGGCCCTAAGACAACTGCAAGTCAACCTCCTCTGGAGCTTGACCAGCAATGGCTCTCCCGGGCCCTGAGCCTACCAGACAGATCACACTACAAGTGTGAATGTGCCAGTCTCTATGACCACAGAAACCAATGCAACACACACACGCACACGCACGCACACACACGCAAGCATGCAGAGGCATGCATGCGTGCATGTTGGTCTAAAGTGAGTACACAGGCCTGTTTCACCTTCTTTCTTCTAGATTAAAAAGTACTTTTAGTTCTTACATTGAAATATGTGGTCCATTTCAAGTTGTTTGTGTGTGGTACAAAATAAGGGCAAAATCCTTTTTCTCTCGAATCTAAAATCCCAATTTTCTTTGTTGAAAATAGCATCGTGTTCCCATTCTGCTACTACAGCACTTGTCAAAAATCAGTTGATTATGTAGATATGAGTCTACTTTTAGATCTTTGGTTTTGTCCCACTGATCTATACTACCATAATTATGTAAATATCATGGCACCTCGCTTATCGTATGTATTTTATAAGTCTAAAATTAATACTAATGCTCCAGCTTTCTGTTTCGTTTATCCTAAATCCTTCCTTTTCCATGGAAATTAAGAAACAAATGGAAAATTTCCACAGAATTTCAGGTAAAATTTTGAGTTTACAGAAATGGTAGGGAAGAGAATTAGTCAGGCTTCTCAAAGGAAAAAAAGACAGAACAAATAGGTGTGTGTGTATGCATGCACGTGAGCACACACGTGCACATAACCATGGGGTGGGAAGACATTAGGAAAAAGCAAGGCTTTTGGTGGAGCAATAATAAAAAATATATTGGGGGCTAGCAAGATGGCTCAGGGATAAAGACACCTGCCAAAGCCTGATGACCCGAGTTCAACTTCCCAGGACCCATGTGGCAAAAATAAGGGGATAGCCTTCCCCAAGTTGACCTCTGACCTCAACAGATGACATACCCCTCCCCCAATAAATAAATAAATAAATAAATAAATGCAATTTTTAAAACTATATTGAGAGAAGGGCTAGGGGTGCATGCCAATGGCTGAGGGCTTGCCTAACACAAGTGGAGCCCTGGAGTTGATTTCCAGCACTGGAAAAAGAACCTGCTGAGTAGCAGTGAGTGAAGATGTGAGCTTGCTTACAACACAGTAAGACCAAGAATCTAACTGCGAAGTTTTGATGAGAGCGTCTGGGGAGATGATTCAATGAGTTGATCACACCAGTACCCAAGTGGGTGAGCATGCTGGCTCACCTCTCATTCCACAGTCCCCAGGCATGCACACATATACATACATACACCAACACCACATACACAGACACATGCCAAAAAATGAACAAAAATCTAAACAGCTCTTATACCAAGAATGAACAGCAAGAAAATACATAATTGTGTTTGAAATAATGAGTTATCCAAATATGCTAATTAAAACCACCATATGCTCGAAGGAGAAATGTTTAAAATACTGGTGATCTAAGGGACACACTGGGGCTTCTTGAAAAACTCCAAGTCAACTTTCAGTAAAGCTACGAGCAAGTTACCTCGTGCCCCAGCAGTCCCATGGGTATTTACTCCAGAGCAATGAAAATAGCGTCCACACAAAGTCCTACACGCACAGCCGGTAGCTGCATTAGCGCTGAGCCACACTAGCGGCGCTCTGTGTGAATGCCCTACACTATTTCTTGGCAGTAAAAAAGAACAACACGAATAACTCCCAAAAGCATTATGGTAAGAAGAAGGCAGACTCAATTTTAACATTGATGTGGTATTTAAGGGAATGCCACGCTTCATAAGAACAGAAATCCGATCAGTGACTTCCCGGACGCAATGGGGCGGAGAGGACACTGACAGAAAAGAGATGAGGAAACACATAGACCGCAGGAAACACTCCAGCTCTTGGCTGTGGCTCTCATGTGACTAAATATCGTCAGAGCTCACAGAACCAGGACTTGGGGGTGCGGCTTCGTGGGCTCCAGCCTGTGAGAGGCGGTGAGGTCTAATCCCCAACAGTGAAAAAAAAGAAATTGGACAGACAGTTCAATGACCTAGACATGGGGCCCAACCAGGGCTTCACGTGTGAGAAGCAGGCACACTGCCTTCGAACTGCAGCCCCTCACCGTGCTTTCAAAGTGGTGTTTAACGCCGTATGCCTCAATAAACCTGGCAAACATGAAACGTTTGAGATGCTTTGCCCACACACCAGACTCTGAGCCGAACTATTTTCATGAAATTACTAACGCTTACTTCGTGATTTATTCCACGTGGTTCTGCGACCAGACCTGAAATCAGTGAATGCCAAAAGGGTAGGCGCGCAGAAGCCAACCCCGTGCATGGGTCACCTGTCTTTGCCCCTTTCCACGACTGTAGGAAAAGACCATAGAAATGGTTGGCATCTCTGAAGTTCTTACAGCATGCAAGAAGGCGAAAGTCCATGAACACACACACAAAAGGAAGGCAACCACGAGATAGCCTACTTCATGACACGGTGCTCGTACTCCGGTGAGGGCCTAATCCCTCTTCTGGACTTCATCACTCCCTCCCAGCCTCACCATGGTGCCTGTTACGCTAATTCAAGTCCTCCCTTCCCACTGCAGAACACTGGCTGCATGGTGGACTTGGTGCTTACTGCCCCCAATTCCTCAGAACCTCCACCCTCCTTCAACCACCAAGTCAGAATCTGCCTTCCAGCCAGAGCCCACAGGGCCCTAGGGTGCATTCTTCAGATGTGTTCCTAGTTCCCAGATTCCGTCCCATAATCCTCCGGTCTCGCACTAGCTTTCTTCTGTTCCGAGCCCCATTTAAGTCTGGCTTGTTTTACTTAACATAATTATCTCCGATTGCATCCGTTTTCCTGCAAATGACACTTCATTCTTTACAGCTGAATAAAATCCCAGGCACACGCAGGCTCCATTCTCTTTACCATTTATCTGCTGGCAGACATTTGGGCTGACTCCACATCTTGGCTGTCATGAATATACGTCTATTATATTTTAATTTGTAAATAAGGCGCACTGTGAGACTAACCATAATTACATATAAACTAGAACTATTCTAGTAAGAGGCTGCAAGGAGAGTTATCTATAACTTACAAATCCCTCATTTCTGGGATTTTTTCAGGCCGCAGTTGACTACCGGTAACCGAAACCACAGTAAAATAAAACCAAAGATCCGTGGAGGAAAAGGTGGTTACAATCTGGTTTAAAAATTTGTTGTGGAAATAGTTGTGAACAAGACGATTTTGAAAACTAGAAAAGCATGCCAGAAATCTCTGCCCCTGTGCACTCAGATACCGTCAGAATCTCCTTTATCACTCAGCCTTTGAAAAGGTAAACTTGGAGGCTGGGGTAGCTCAGGGGTACAGCGCTCAGCCTGCTGGGGTGAGGCCCTGAACCACCACAACCACCCTTTACCTGGAGGTGGATTTTGGGGTAGCCAACCTGCATCATGGTTGCAGTCTCTAAGAAGTCAGAATACTGGTTCATAACCTGTGTCCCGGCTCTCCCAGGGGGTGGGGGACTTGGTGGCATTTTAGGTCTATAACCTATCTACAAGTGAGTACTCACTTATAGACAGGAGCTGAGGGGTGCGCTCTATCAGTACAAGGCACTCTATAGAAGCCCAGTGAGCTCCTGGTCCAACCTCTTACTCAGCCTGGACAACAGCCTGTCTTCTGGGCTCCAGATACCTCCTTCTTTTATTTTTTTTTATTTTTATTTATTTATTTATTTATTTATTTATTTATTTATTTATTTTTTGGATTTTCGAGACAGGGTTTCTCTGTAGCTTTGGTTCCTGTCCTGGAACTAGCTCTTGTAGACCAGGCTGGCCTCAAACTCACAGAGATCCTCCTGCCTCTGCCTTCCGAGTGCTGGGATTAAAGGTGTGCGCCACCACTGCCCAGCTTCTCCAGATACCTTCTTACCCTCCTCCCAACCTCCCATTCTATTTATCCCCGGTCCAGCTCTCCACCCTGCTCCACACCTCCAAGCCTCCCAGCAAAGCTATCCTCTTCGTGTCCTCTCGAGGGGATTCTTGGCCCTCAGACACCAAAGGGTCTGAAACTGTCACAGTCCGGAGGAGCTTAGCAGAGGAGGGGCCTAGGCCTTGGCCGGGTGGGGGGATGCTGCAAAGAGGACAAGAGACCTCTTGTGAGGCTTTGCTGTGGTTCTCATATCCCCCCTCACTCCAGCCTCTCTACTGTTTGCATTATGATTTTTTCCTGTATTTTCTTTTTTTTTCTTTTTTTTTTTTTTTTTTTTTTTTTTTTTT
>JABTXL010019750.1:475312-574328 GCA_025134845.1 Neodon shergylaensis | reverse complement strand
TGGGTAGCCTTAGTGTAGGAGCTTAAAACTGTTCTTGAGCACTGGTCCTAGCTTGCAGCAGGGCCGGGTTGGGGGGAGAGTGCTGGGGGGCTGGGTCGTGAGTAAGAAAGAAGGCCCTGCAGAAGGAGCTGGGGGAGGGGGATTTTGCTCTCCCCTGGGACAGACCGCCCCTGGATAGCACACACTCACCCATCCAGATGGAATTTCTCCGGTGTCTGAGTTATTGTGGTCATTGTTGGACTCCTTGGTTAGTGATTTTCCTTCTATTACTTTCTATAAGGCTGGATTTGTGGTTACGTATTGTTTAAATTTGTTTTTATCCTGGAAAATTTTGTTTTCTCCATTTTTAGTGAACGAAAGCTTGGCTGGGTATAGTAGTCTGGGCTTGCATCCATGGTCTCTTAGTTTTTGCAGTACATCTATCCAGGACCTTCTGGCTTTCATGGTTTCCATAGAGAAGTCAGGTGTAATTCTGATAGGTTTGCCTTTATGAGTAACTTGGCCTATTTCCTTTGCGGCTCTTAATATTCTTTCTTTATTCTGTATGCTTTGTGTTTTGATTATTATATGGCGAGGGGATTTTTTTTTTGATCCAGCCTATCCGGTGTTCTGTATGCTTCTTGAACCTTCATAGGCACATCCTTCTTTAGGTTGGGAAAGTTTTCTTCTATAATTTTATTAAATATATTTTCTGGACCATTGAGCTGCACTTCTCCTTCTTCTACTCCAATTATTCTTAGGTTTGGTCTTTTTATTGTGTCCCAGATTTCCTGAATGTTTTGTGATGAGAGTTAGTTGGACTTGCTGTTTTCTTTGATCAGTACGTTTATTTTCTCTATGTTATCTTCAGAATCTGAGATTCTTTCTTCTATCTCTTGTATTCTGCTGGTTATGCTTGTTTCTGTAGTCTCTATTCATTTACCTAGATTTTCCATGTCCAGCCGGCCTTCTGTTTGTGTTTTCTTCTTTGCCTCCATTTCAGTTTTCAAGTCTTGAACTGTTTCCATTATCTGTTTGATTGTTTTTCCTTGGTTTCCTAGGGTATCATTCACTGATTTATTCAATTCTTCAAACTTTCTGTTATACTTCTCATCCATTACTATAAGGGCACTTTTTACATGCTGTTTAAGGGCGTCAATCACTTTCATAAAGTCAAATTTTTCTGCTTCTTCTTGATTAAGGTGTTCCTGTCCTCCTGTTGTGAGGTCACTGGTTTCTGGTGGTTTCCTGTTGTTCTTCAGATTGTTGGTTGAATTCTTGCATTGGTGCCTGCCCATCTCTTCCTCCGAATGCTCCCCTATGGATCTTCTTTTACAAAATCAGGTCTTCTTGACCACTGATGTACCTTCCCAGTGATGTCACTCCCCAGTGATGGCTCTCCTAGTGCCTAGATCAGATCTCTGTGCTGCTTTGGTAGCTCGAAAACAAAGGGTCTACCTTGCTTCCTGCAGGCAGGCTATTGAGACAAAGGAACTACCACCCTCCCAGTTGCCCTCCCAATTCACATTCAGTCCCAGTGCCCGAACAGGCTGAGCTGGGAGATGTTATGTGGCCAAAGAGGGGAGGGAGGGTGTTGGATGCAAGCTGGGTGGGATAGGAAGAGAGAGGAGGTATTGGGCAGTATAGCCCCTGCAGGATGACCAGGAAGTGTACTATATGTTTTCCTTTGGATTCACCTTCTTATTTAGCTTCTCTAGGATCACAAATTATAGGCTCAATGTCCTTTATTTATGGCTAGAAACCAAATATGGGTGAGTACATCCCATGTTCATCTTTTTGGTTCTGGGTTACCTAACTCTGGATAGTGTTTACTATTTACATCCATTTGCATGCATAATTCAAGATGTAATTGTTTTTTAACCACTGAGTAGTACTCTAATATGTATATATTCCATAATTTCTTCATCCATTCTTCCATTGAAGGGCATGTAGGTTGGTTCCAGGTTCTGGCTATTACAAATAATGCTGCTATGAATATAGTTGAACAAATGCTTTGGTAATATGATAGGGCATCTCTTGGGTATATCCTCAACAGTGTTATTGCTGGGTCCAGGGGTAGGTTGATCCTGAATTTCCTGAGAAACTGCCACACTGATTTCCAAAGTGATTGCACAAGTTTGCTTTCCCACCAGCAATGGATGAGTGTACACCTTACTCCACAACCTCTCCAGCAAAGGCTATCATTGGTGTTTTGATTTTAGCCATTCTGACAGGTGTAAGATGGTATCTCAAAGTTGTTTTGATTTGCATTTCCCTGATCGCTAAGAAGGTTGAGCATGACCTTAAGTGTCTTTTGGCCTTTTGAACTTCTTTTGTTGAGAATTCTCTGTTCAGTTCAGTGCCCCATTTTTTAATTGGGTTAATTAGCCTTTTAAAGTCTTGTTTAAAAAACATATTTATAGCATCAGATAATTTCTTATTTATTTAAATAAAATGCAATTATTTTCACACTTTCCATTTTCAAACATTAAAATTTGGAGAAAAGTTTTTATTAATTTTCTAAAAATATAATGGAAGTACAATCTTTAGAGAGAAAGAAACTGCTTTTATTCATCAGGGAGAACTTCTTGAAGATGTTCTGGTCTATTTGACAAGTAGCTTTACAGTCACTAAATGCCATTGGATGAACCTTTTCAATATAATTTGCTTTGCATTCTATCTCCTGATAACACTGTGTAGATTGCGTGATTTTTGCCACTCCATATGTTTTAAAATATAGAAAGAAAAGTATGAGGTGCCAGGTCTCCTTTGAGACCCATTACAAAAAGACTGTTTCTTCCTTATCAAAAGAATGTCCCTGTGTGGTATCATGATATTCTGATCTATACCAAATACTAGAATATTACAAACTCGTTTCTTTTCCTTAAGAGTTCAGCCATTTGGATCTGTCAATCATCTACCTACAATTCTATACCATAGACAAGCTAACTGAGCTGAAGACGAAGAGAATGGAAGGAATAATTATCCCCTTCATGAGATAATAAACAAAGTTTTATTTTTTTTGTGAAGATGCTTGAAAGAGCATCCCAACTGTAGCTTACCTGCTTTTCTATCTTGGAAAGATATAACTTTTTTTCTTTTCCTTCTTTTTCTTTTTATTTTCTTTTTCAGATATTGGAGTAAAGTCTAAGCATATCCTGTATGTCAATTTGAGCTTTCTTGGTCTTTCTTTAAATTTCTGCTACCTGTACATTCAGCTGATTACTGAACTTCACTCCATCTCTCTATTCTTCATTCCTTTCTTCCTGGAAGCTATCAACATTTACAACTTATCTTTCCTGTTGTTATTTTTTTAATCCTCTAAATTGTTCTTGAGATTTTTTGCACGTCCATTTCTAAAATTGTTTTAAGGAAGATACAAATGAAAAATCTAATGTCATTTTCCCCAAATACATTTACAGAGGACCACAATAAATTCTATCTGAGTTCTTACACCCTACTCAAGAACAAACTGGAAAAGATCCTGATATTAAACCTGATATTTAAAGCTTATAAAAATCCAAAGATATAGAAGCCTTTATTTGGCTTGATAATGACCTAAATTCCATTCCCTTTGATGTGAGAAGTTGGTTTTGCAGCTTGTTCTTATTTTGTGCTGTCATGTTATATCTTTCTATCTTTTTCTTCTGTATATCCTTTTATTAATAGTCTTTATTTTTTTTCATTTTTGGTATTAAATGAAGAGCAAAATACATGCTAGGCAAGTGTTTCTCTGCTAAATTACATCCAATGTATTCTTTTTACTTAAAAAAAAAAAAAACTTGGCATAGTCTTTATAATTTACCCAGGCCACTCTCTCTATCCCACAAATATATTGAAGAAGAGTCTTCCTGATTCAGCCTCCCAGGTAGCTGAGATTAAGGCCTTTCTCAAAAGAACCACCTTTGCATGATCTTGATGAATGTAGCTAACTAGTCAATGTTGATGTACATAAGTCATTTGGTCATTTTTTTCCTCATTTAATATTTTGTTGATTACTGAGCCTGGAAATATACACATTACAATTATCTTGTTGATGTCCACAAATTAAGTGACTGATATTTTTTTTTTCAATTGATTAATCTTGCTGGGTTTTGGTTTACTTAGAATTTCATATCCTTCATTTCCCCAAATTTTCCTAAACTAGAATGTGACTGATAGACAAATTGAAAATTAATTAGAGAAAATACATATTGCCCTTTAAAACACATTTGAATGCTAATGTATAGTTTTTCTTCTGCTGTACAGATATTGATAGTTTATATTAGAGATAATAAAACATTTTTTTCTTGGATTAGTTGCTTAACTGTTCATGTGGATGTTTTAAGGTGTCATTAAGAAAATATAAATGGATCCCAACCACAAATTTGGAAGAAACCCCCTGTGCCAGCAGAGGCTACATACCCACCCCTCCAGCAGAAGGTTGCTTCTCAATGTGAGCACCAAGATTTCCAGTTAAGCCATTTGTGCATGGAGCCCCAATATTCTAACAGAAACTTGCCCAGTCTAACCCCAACAGCCCTTCTTCTCCTTGTCTTCATAACCGATCCACAATTTCAGCAGAAGACACCTACATGACGGCAGTCCAGTCCTCGACCCAGATACCAAATCAACAAACTTGCACCCAGAACCCCAAGAAATCCTTTACTAGACCAGAAGACTAAAGCATAATACAAGAACTCAATGAAACAAAGAGTATAGTATGTGAGAAGATAAACAAAAAAGACAAACATTTGCCCAAATTAACTAAAATACATAAGAGAGAATATCAAATTAGCAAAATCAATAGTAGAAAAGGGGAACATAACAACAAATACCAGAGAAATTCAAAGAATCATTAGATTATACTTCAAAAACCTGTACTCCATAAAATTGGAAATTCTGAAAGAAATGGACAATTTATTGATAGATACAACTTACCAAAATTAAATCAAGATCATATAAACAATATAAATAAACCTATAACTCCTAAAGAAGCATTAAAAGTCTCCCAGCCAAAAGAAGCCCAGGGCCAAATGGTTTTAGCATAGAATACTACCAGGCCTTAAGAGAATACCTAATGCCAATACACCAAAAATTATTACCTGGCATAGATCCAGAGGAATATTGCCAAAATTATTTTATAATGCCAGTGTCAACCTCATACCCAGATCAAAAAAAAAAAAAAAAGATTCAAAAGAGAAAGAGAATTACATACAAATTTCTTTCATGAAAATTGTGGCAAATGTGCTCAATAAAATATTACCAAGCCTAATCCAAGAACATATCAAAAAGTTGATATACCATAGTAGGCTTCATTGCAGAGATGCAGAGATAGTTCAACACATGGAAAATTGTCAATGCAATCCACCATACAAACAATCTGAAAGAAAAAATCCCCACATGATCATCTCATTAGATGTTGAAAAAGTCTTTGACAAAATCCAACACCCATTCATGATCTGGAAGAGATCAACGATAAAAGGGACATGACTAAACATAATAAAGAAAATTTACATCAAGCCTACAGTCAACATAAAAATTAAATAAAGGGAAATCAAAATCAATTCTATGAAAATGAGGAACAAGACAAGGCTGATGACTTTCCATATTTATTCAACATAGTATTATAATTCTAGCTAGAGCAATAAGAAAACTAAAGAAGATCAAGGGAATACAAATTCTAAAGGAAGAAGTCAAAGTATCATTATTTGCAGAATGTATGAAGCATATATAAATGAATCCCAAAATTCTGCTGGGGAACACCTACAGCTAATAAACACCTTCAGTGAAATGACTGGACACAATACTATCAAATAAAAGTCAGGAACACTCCTATATACAAATATCAAAATGCCTGAGAAAGCAATCATGGAGACCACACCCTTCACATAGCCAAAAATAATATATAGTATCATGGTGTACCTCTAACCAAACAAGTGAATGACTAGTGTGACTGGAGCTTCAAGACTTGATAGAAATTGGGAATATATCAAAATATGGGATCAGTAGTATTAACATAGAAAAATGGGCATCTTACCCAAGAAAAAAATCTCCAAATTCAACAAAAACCCTATCAAACTTCTAACACGTTTACAGACTTAAAAAAAAAAAAAACAGTATTTAATTTTGAATGGTAAAACAAAAAATGCAGGATAACTAAAATAACACTGTTAAAAAAACAACTTACAGAGGTTACAACATCCTCAGAGATATAAAAATAAAAACATCGTATTGACATAGGAACAAATACGTTTTTCGATGGAATGGAATCAAAACACAGACATAAATCAATATACCTATGAACACCCACAAAAAGCCAGAAATACTCTTTAAAAAATCATCTTTACTAATTGTGTTGACATAACTGAATGTCAGCATGTAAAAGAATGCAGTGATCCATATCTATCACCCTGCACAAACCTCAAGTCCAAGTATATTAAAGAATTAAACATAAAATTAGATACAGTGAACATAATAAAAGAAAAAAAGTGAGGAATAGCCTTGAATGCATTGGAATAGGAGACCACTTCCTGAACAGAACACTTTTAGATCAGACACTGATATCAACAAATAACAAATGGGACAGAACTTCAGGAAACTGAAAAGCTTATGTAAGGCAAATAACACCACCTATAGGAAAATATGACAGCCTACAAAATGGCGATTTTTTTCCCACCAGCCCCACATCTAACAGAGGGCTAATATCCAAAATGTAGAAAGAAATCCAGAAAATAGACATCAACAAAAAAAAAATAAATCATTTAAAAGATGGGGTAACTCTCTAAAAAGAGAATTTGCAACAGAAAAATATCAAATGACTGAGAACCACTTAAAGAAATGTTCAACACTCTTATCCATTGGGAAAACACAAATCAAAACTAATTTGAGATTTTATCTTACACCTCTCAGAATAGCTAGGATCAAAACCACAAGTGTCAGCTCATGCTGGCAAATATGTGGAACAAGGGGAAGACTAAACCATTGTTGCTGGCATTGTAAACTTCTCTAGCCATTGTGGAAATCAATAAAAAATTTCTCAGAAAATTGAGATTCAGTCTACCTTAAGACCCAGCTATAACACTACTGGGCATGTAATCAAAGGGTGCTCCATCTTATCATAAGGACACTTGCTCAACTATGTTCATGGCAGTTTTATTCATAATAACCAAAACCTGTAAACAATCTAGATGCCTATCAACTGAATAAATGATAAAGGGAATATGATGCATTTACACAATGGAGTATTACTTGATTTATTAAAAAAATAACATCGTAATATCTGGAGGCAATTGGATAGAACTAGAAAAAAATCATCCTGAGTGTGGTAACCAAGACTCAGAAAGAAAAGTAGGGTCTACATACATTTATAAATTGCTATCAGAAGTAAAATAAATGAAAATCATGTTACAAACCCCAGACACAAAGAGGCTCAGTAACAAGGAAAGCCCAAGGAATGATGCTTGGATCTCCAACGGGAGGAGAAGTAAAATAGATTTCATGGATACACTGGGGGAAGGTGGGGATGGAAACAGCATGTACTAGTAGGAGCATGGGAAGGCGAGAGTGCTGAGAAAGATTACTGGACCTGGGGGATATTTCGGAGGCATTGTAGAAACCTAGTGAAATGGAAATTCCCAGGAATCCAAGAGGCTGAGCCTAGAGAAAACGGCTAGTAATAGAGGATATAGAACCTGAACTCACTGTATTCTATAACAAGTCAAGGCTTCCATTAGAGAGATTTGGACAACAACCCTGCCAGAAAACTTTCAACCTACACTTAATCCTGCCTGCAAAATGTGCTGGGGTAAAGGTTCACAGCTAATGACTGGTGGCTAAACTATGGCTGGTCCAATTTGTGTCCCATGCCACAAGAGGGACCCGATGCCAGACACTGCCTAGAGGGCTAGGAACCAATGTTTTGATGGCACAGAGAATGAGGATAAAAGAAAAAATTAAAAACTGATCAAATAAAAAAGTCTATGAATTGATCCCTAATTGTAGTCTGCTATACTAATATACTGGTGCCTAGCATAATCATCATCAGACTGAAATGGAAACAGATGAAGAGACCCACAGCAGAATATCAGGAAGGACTCATGGAGTCCTGCAGAAGAGGGTGAGGAAGGACAGTAGGAGCCAGTGGGATCAAGACAGCAAAAAACAAAATGGATCACAGAATTAATTAAGCAGGGCTCATAGACTCTCAGGGAGATGCAAATGACAATCAACAGCCTGTATGTGTCTGACCTACATATTCTGTATATATTAGTTATAGTTGTATAACTTAGTGTTCCCGTAGGAATCTGAACAATATGATCACAGGCATTTTGTCATCACTTTGTCTTCTTTGGGGACCCTTTTCCACCTACTGGGTGGCTTCCTCCAGCTTTAATGTGAAGGGATATTTTATAATACCTTGGCATTCCATGTTTGGTTGAAATTCCTAGGATTACTGCCCCTTTGTGAAAGGAAATGAGGAGAAGTGTAACTGGGGTTGAAGGGATGTGGGAGGGGGACTAGAGTGGAAGAAGAGAGGGGAATCAATATTTGGGATGCAATATATGAGAGAATAATAAAGAAATAAAGAAAATTAAATTAATTGTAGTGATCAATTTTTGGAGCCCTTAGTAATATGTGTGTATATATATATATATATATATATATATATAGAGAGAGAGAGAGAGAGAGAGAGAGAGAGAGAGGGAGAGAGACAGACAGAAACAGAGAGAGATGAAATAATTTCATTTCATAATCAAGTTTTATTTAAAAATGGCTTTCAGACGTTGTCTCATTCTTTCTTTTTATATATTTTTTAAGTTTTTATAAAAACTTCAATTTTTATAAAATTAAATTAGCAAGTTTCATCTCCATTGTAATACTTTTCTTTATTTTTTTATTTTTTTTATTGAAAAAAAATCCTGCTTCCTCCCAGCCTCCCATTTCTCTCCCCCTCCTCCAGCCCCTCTCCGCGTCCCCCCACTCCTCTCCCCCTCCCTCTCCAGTCCGAAGACCAGTCAGGGTTCCCTGCCCTGTGGAAAGTCCAGGGTCTTCTCCCCTCCATCCAGGTCTAGGAAGGTGAACATCCAAACTGGCTAGGCACCCACAAAGCCAGAACATGAAGTAGGAACAAAACTCCATGCCATTGTCCTTGGCTTCTCATCAGCCCTCATTGTCCACCATGTTCAGAGAGTCCGGTTTTATCCCATGCTTTTTCAGTCACACTCCAGCTGGCCTTGGTTAGCTCCCAATAGTTCAGCCCCAATGTCTCGGTGGATAGGTGCACCTCTCGTGGTCCTGACTTCCATGCTCATGTTCTCCCTCCTTCTGCTCCTCATTGGGACTTTGGGAGCTTAGTCCGATGCTCCAGTGTGGGTCTCTGTCTCTATCTCCATCCATCGCTAGATAAGGTTCTATGGTGATATGCAAGATATTCATCAGTATAGGATAGGGTCATTTCAGGTTCCCTATCCTCAGCTGCCCAAGGAACTAACTGGGGACATTGCCCTGGGCACCTGGGGCCACTCTAGGTTCATGTCTCTTATCAACCCTAAGATGGTTCCTTTAATTAAGTTATGTGATTCAATGCTCCTCTATCCAACCTTGTTTTAACCCAATCATCCCGTTTTCCCAAGTTATCCGCATCTTCCCCTTCTCACTTTTCTCTCCCCATCTCCCCTTATCCCATCCCACACCACCCCCAAGATCCCAATTTTTTGCCCAGCAATCTTGTCTACTTCCCAAAGCAGGGATAATAACTATATGTTTTTCTTTGGCTTCACCTTCTTGTTTAGCTTCTTTAGGATCACAAATTATAGACTCAGTAACCTATATTTATGGCAAGAAACCAATTATGAGTGAGTACATCCCATGATCCTCTTTTTGGGTCTGGGTTACCTCACTCAGGATAGTGTTTTCTATTTCCATCCATTTACATGCAAAATTCGAGAAGTCATTGTTTTTTATGGCAGAGTAGTACTCTAATGTGTATATATTCCACACTTTCTTCATCCATTCTTCCATTGAAGGACATCTAGGTTGTTTCCAGGTTCTGGCTATTACAAATAATGCTGCTATGAATATAGTTGAACAAATGCTTTTGTCATATGATAGGGTATCTCTTGGGTATATTCTAAAGAGTGGGATTGCTGGGTCCAGGGATAGGTTGATCCCAAATTTCCTGAGAAACCGCCACACAGATTTCCAAAGTGGTTGCACAAGTTTGCATTCCCACCAGCAATGGATGAGGGTACCCCTTTCTCCACAACCTCTCCAGCAAAGAATATAATTGGTGCTTTTGATTTTAGCCATTCTGACAGGTGTAAGATGATATCTCAAAGTTGTTTTGATTTGAATTTCCCTGATCGCTAAGGAGGTTGAGCATGACCTTAAGTATCTTTTGGCCATTTGAACTTCTTCTGTTAAGAATTCTCTGTTCAGTTCAGTGCCCCATTTTTTAATTGGGTTAATTAGCATTTTAAAGTCTACTTTCTTGAGTTCTTTATATAATTTGGAGATCAGACCTTTGTCTGTTGCAGGGTTGGTGAAGATCTTCTCCCAGTCAGTAGGTTGCCTTTTTGTCTTAGTGACAGTGTCCTTTGCTTTACAGAAGCTTCTCAGTTTTAGTAGGTCCCATTTATTCAATGTTGCCCTTAATGTCTGTGCTGCTGGGGTTATACTTAGGAAGCGATCTCCTGTGCCCATCTGTTGTAGGGTACGTCCCACTTTCTCTTCTATTAGGTTCAGTGTGTTCAGATTGATATGGAGGTCTTTAATCCATTTGGACTTGAGTTTTGTGCATGGTGATAGATATGGGTCTATTTTCATTCTTCTACAGGTTGACCTCCATTTGTGCCAGCAAGATTTGTTGAAGATGCTTTCTTTATTCCATTGTATACTTTTAGCTCCTTTATCGAAAATGAGGTGTTCATAGCTTTGTGGGCTAAAAACCGGGTCTTCTATGCGATTCCACTGGTCGACTTCTCTGTTTTTATGCCAGTACTCCGCTGTTTTCATTACTGTAGCTCTGTAATAGAGTTTGAAGTCAGGGATTGTAATGCCTCCAGAAGTTCCTTTATTGTAAAAGATTGTTTTGGCTATCCTGGGTATTTTGTTTTTCCATATAAAGTTGATTATTGTCCTCTCAAGATCTGTAAAGAATTTTGATGGGATCTTGATGGGGATTGCATTGAATATATAAATAGCGTTTGGTAGAATTGCCATTTTTACTATGTTGATCCTCCCAATCCAAGAGCAAGGGAGATCCTTCCATTTTCTGGTATCCTCTTCAATTTCTTTCTTCAATACCTTAAATTTCTTGTCAAATAGATCTTTCACTTCCTTGGTTAGAGTTACACCAAGATATTTTATGCTGTTTGTGGCTATCGTGAAAGGTGATGCTTCTCTGATTTCCCTCTCTGCTTCCATATCATTTGTGTATAAGAGGGCAACTGATTTTTTGGAGTTGATCTTGTATCCTGCCACATTACTAAAGGTGTTTATCAGCTGTAGGAGTTCTTTGGTAGAGTTTTTGGGGTCGCTTAAGTACACAATCATATCATCTGCAAATAACGAAAGTTTAACTTCTTCCTTTCCGTTTCGAATCCCCTTGACCCCTTATGTTGTCTTATTGCTATTGCTAAAACTTCAAGCACATTATTGAAGAGGTATGGAGAGAGTGGACAGCCTTGTCATGTTCCTGATTTTAGTGGGATGGCTTTGAGTTTCTCTCCGTTTAATTTGATGTTAGCTGTCGGGTTGCTGTAAATAGCTTTTATTATATTTAGGTATGACCCTTGTATCCCTAATCTCTCCAAGACTTTTATCATAAAGGGATGTTGAATTTTGTCAAATGCTTTTTCAGCATCTAATGAAACGATCATATGTTTTTTTTTCTTTCAGTTTATTTATATGATGGATTACATTGATAGATTTTCGTATGTTGAACCAGCCCTACATCTCTGGGATGAAGCCTACTTGATCATAATGGATAATTTTCCTAATGTGTTCTTGGATACGGTTTGCCAGTATTTTGTTGAGGATTTTTGCGTCGATGTTCATGAGTGAGATTGGCCTGTAATTCTCTTTCTTGGTTGAGTCTTTGTGTGGTTTTGGTATCAGAGTGACTGTAGTTTCATAAAAGGAATTTGGCAATGACTCTTCTGTTTCTATATTGTGAAATATATTAAGGAGTATAGGTATTAGTTCCTCTTGGAAGTTCTAGTAGAATTCCGCATTGAAACCATCTGGTCCTGGACTTTTTTTTTGGTAGGGAGGTTTTTGATAACAGCTTCTAATTCTTCACGACTAACAGGTCTATTCAGATTGTTCACCTGGTCCTGGTTTAACTTTGGTATATGGTATTTATCTAAAAAAGTGTCCATTTCTTTTAGATTTTCTAGTTTTGTGGCATACAGGCTTTTGTCATAAGATCTAATGATTCTCTGAATTTCCTCTGTGTCTGTGGTTATCTCCCCCTTTTCATTTCTGATCTTATTAATTTGCAAATTCTCTCTTGCCATTTGATTAGTTTGGATAGGGGTTTATCAATCTTGTTGTTTAATTGATTCTGTGGATTGTTTTCTGTGTTTCTATTTTGTTGATTTCAGCCCTCAATTTGATTATTTCCAGTCTTCTATTCCTCCTAGGTGAGTCTGCTTCATTTTTTCTAGAGCTTTCAGGTGGGCTGTTAAGTCTCCAATGTGTGCTTTCTCTGTTTTCTTTAAGTGGGCACTTAGTGCTATGAACTTTTCTCTTAGGACTGCTTTTATAGTGTCCCATAAGTTTGAATATGTTGTTTTTTATTTTCATTGAATTCAAGGAAGACTTTAATTTCTTTCTTTATTTCTTCCTTAATCCAGGTATGGTTCAGTAGTTGACTGTTCAGTTTCCATGAATTTGTAGGCTTTCTGGCGGTAGCCTTGTTGTTGAATTCTAAATTTAATCCATGGTGATCTGATAAGACACAGGTGGTTACTAATATTTTTTTGCAGTTGTGGATGTTTGCTTTGTTACCGACTATGTGGTCAATTTTTGAGAAGGTTCCATGAGCTGCAGAGAAGAAGGAATATTCTTTCCTATTTGGGTGGAATGTTCTATAGATGGCTGTCAACTCCATTTGCTTCATTACCTCCATTAATTCTCTTATTTCTCTGTTAGGTTTCTGTCTGATGGACCTGTCCATTGGTGAGAGAGGAGTGTTGAAGTCTCCTACTATTAGTGTGTGCGGTTTGATGGCTGTCTTGAGTTTTATTAATGTTTCTTTTACGTACATGGGTGCTTTTATATTAGGGGCATAGATATTCAGGATTGAGACTTCATCCTGATGAACTGTTCCTGTTATGAGTATAAAATGCCCCTCTCCATCTCTTCTGATTTATTTAAGTTTGAAGTCAACTTTGTTAGAGATTAGTATCCACCTTGTTTCTTAGGTCCATTTGCTTGATAAGCCTTTTCCCATCCCTTTACTCTGAGTAGGTGCCTGTCTTTGTGGTTGAGGTGTGTTTTTTGTAAACAGCAGAATGTTGGATCCTTTTTTCTTATCCAATCTCTTAGCCTGTGCCTTTTTATAGGTGAGTTGAGCCCATTGACATTAAGTGATATTAATGACCAGTGGTTGTTAACTCTGGTCACTTTTTTAGTAGTAGAGTTTGTGTGTTTCCCTTCTTTGAGTTGTGCTGGTGAAGGGTCTCTAGATGTCTGAGTTATTGTGGTCATTGTTGGACTCCTTGGTTAGTGATTTTCCTTCTATTACTTTCTGTAAGGCTGGATTTGTGGCTACGTATTGTTTAAATTTGTTTTTATCCAGGAAAATTTTATTTTCTCCATTATAGTTAACGAAAGCTTAGCTGGGTATAGTAGTATGGGCTTGCATCCATGGTCTCTTAGTTTTTGCAGTACATCTATCCAGGACCTTCTGGCTTTAATGGTTTCCATGGAGAAGTCAGGTGTAAGTCTGATAGGTTTACCTTTATAAGTAACTTGGCCTTTTTCCTTTGCAGCTCTGAATATTCTTTCTTTATTCTGTATGCTTTGTGTCTTGATTATTATATGGCGAGGGGATTTTTTTTTTGATCCAGCCTATCCGGTGTTCTGTATACTTCTTGAACCTTCATAGTTTTATCTTTCTTTAGGTTGGGAAAGTTTTCTTCTATAATTTTATTAAATATATTTTCTGGACCGTTGAGCTGCACCTCTTCTCCTTCTTCTACTCCTATTATTCTTAGGTTTGGTCTTTTTATTGTGTCCCAGATTTCCTGAATGTTTTGTGATGAGAGTTTGTTGGACTTGCTGTTTTCTTTGATCAGTGTGTTTATTTTCTCTATGGTATCTTCAGAATCTGAGATTCTTTCTTCTATCTCTTGTATTCTGCTGGTTATGCTTGTTTCTGTAGTCTCTGTTTGTTTACTTAAATTTTCCATGTCCAGGCGACCCTCTGTTTGTGTTTTCTTCTTTGCCTCCATTTCAGTTTTCAAGTCTTGAACTGTTTCCATTATCTGTTTGATTGTTTTTCCTTGGTTTTCTAGGGTATCATTCACTGATTTATTCAATTCTTCAAACTTTCTGTTATATTTCTCATCCATTTCTATAAGGGTGTTCTTTACATGCTATTTAAGGGCGTCAATCACTTTCATAATGTCAATTTTTTCTACTTCTTCTTGATTCAGGTGTTCATGTCCTCCTGTTGTGAGATCGCTGGTTTCTGGTGGTTTCATGTTTCTTTTCAGATTGTTGGGTGAATTCTTGCATTGGCACCTGCCCATCTCTTCCTCCAAATGTTCCCTTATGGATCTTCTTTAACAGGATCAGGTCTTCTTGCCTACTGATGTACCTTCCCAGTGATGGCTCTCCCCAGTGATAGCTCTCCTGGTGCCGAGATCAGATCTCTGTGCCCAATGATGGCTCTCCCTAATGCTGGCTCTCCTGGCGCCAAGATCAGGTCTCCGTGCCCATTGCTGGCTCTCCTGGCGCTGAGATCAGGTCTCCGTGCTGGTTGGGTAGCTCCTAAACAAGGCGCCTACCTTGCTTGGTGCAGGCAGGCTATTGAAACAAAGGAACTCCCGCCACCTGGGTGTCCTGAGGATTCGGACCCAGCGCCCAGACAGGCTGAGCTGGGTGATGTTATGTGCCCAAACTAGGCAGAGGGGCCAAAGAGAGGAGGGTTCTGGATGCAAGCTGGGTGGAATAGGAAGAAAGAGGCAGTGTGCAGGGAGTAGAGGCCCTGCAGAGAGCCCAGGAAGGATAGGGGGTTGAGGAACTTCTGAGTTCCCTGTCCCAGGCTGATGCCACAGGGTTAGAAACTCACCCCAGTGCTGACTCTCCTGGTGCCGAGATCAGGTCTCCGTACTGGTTGGGTAGCTCGTAAACAAAGCATCTTTTTATATTATTGAAGATAAATCCTGGAGTTTTTTTTTTTCTGTCCATGATGGACATTTGCAAATATTAGCAGATTACATCATGTTTGAGTTGACATTATTTCTTGTCATTTTGACTATGTACATTATTTGGTAAGTATATCTTACCTTTGGAATAACTTGGAGTCATATGTTTCTTCCACCCTGAAATTTTGGAAATATTTGAACTTGTCTGTCACATTATGATTTATTTCTGATTACATTATGATTGTTAATAAAATTAATGTGATTATTATAACATGCACTTATACCTGAAATAAATGACCAAATGTATTTCAATCAAGTACAGTTAATTGCCAATATGCTTTCAGTATATGACATTATTTCTCAAAAAATATTTAGCTCTTTGTCATGATATAAATATAGCTATTAAAATAATAAAATTATATTACATAATTTTCTATTGCTGTGACAAAACACCATGGGCAATGCAATTTTTAAAACAAAGCATTCATTTTAGGACTTGCTTGTATTTTCAGAGAGTGAATCCATGACATTTATAGCATGTGACATGGCACCAGGCAGGCAGGTAGGCATGAAGTTTTAGTAGTACCAAGAGTTTACATTTTGAGATAATCAAGAGGCAGAGAGAGAGAAAGAGAGAGAGAGAGAGCAGACTTGTATGTCATAGATTTTAGAAACCTCAAAGCCCAGACCCAGTGACATACCTCCTCTTATAAAGCTACACATACCAATGTTTCCCAAACAGTTCTAGCTGCCAACCAAGCATTCAAATACATTTAAACTTACACAATAATTATTTCTTAATTTTCTTTTGTTGTTTTAGCCCATAAAGGTTTTGTTCTTGTTACCAAGTAAAATATGAAATGCTTAATAGTAGAAAATCACATGTCTACAAGACTTATACATAATTTAGAATGACAAAATAATAGCAAATCTGTGACTCATACCGATATCTTTTTTCATTTTAATGGATTAAAGCACTTGGAAAAGAGTTTTGCATTTCCTTCTCATCAGGTTCTTCAAGAATTAATAACTGATCTAACATGGTAACAGAAATAATAATATAGTAATAGATTCTAAAATTATGATCTAATATTTTGGATAAATATATAAATAAAATTTATCTATTTGATAAATAGATAAATAAAATTATGATCTAATATTGTAGTTAACTGATCTAATATGGTAACATATGCTAAAATTATGACAAAGAAGTATTGATAGTTTTTAATTCAAAAAGCAGTGTGAAATGTATTGAATCACTTCATGGTATCTAATCATATTATATATAGCACTATCAAATTTGGATTACCAATTTTGAACATCAGCCTATCACCATGAATATATTATATGAAATTTAGGTATTTAATTCCTTAATAAGTCTTATTTAGACTAAGTATACTACAATTTCCTATAGTTCTTTTTTCTAGGATTCAGACCTTGTGATTGTTCCCTCTTCCATATAAGCATGTTGACTTTGTTCTGGTCATGCTTAGGCCACTATGTGGGTAAGACATTCATCTAGCTTCTGTGATGCCTCATAATGACCCAATTATCTTTGTTCCTCTCGCTATTGCAGTTGTTCTGAGCCCTCTTACATAATTGTGTCTGAGATGGGTGCGGAAATTGCATTACAAGTGTATCAGTTGGTATTAGATTTTACAACTCTGCATTATAATCCATGGTAGTTTTCTGTAATGGTCTCTATCTGTTATAAAGAGAAGATCCCTTGATGGAGGGTAAGTACTTCTTATAATTTTGGGTATAAATATAAATATTTAGAATGCAGGTAGTGATTATACTGGCTTAGTAATGTGATGACTGTAGATTATCTTCCAATATCTACATCTGAACTAGCCCTAAGAAGTTGACTATTTTCCTGTAAGTGAAATTATTTTCTTCTTATTAAGTAGTTCTAAAGTACTATGAAGAAGCTGTTCATTACTGCCAAAACATATATGACACAATTTCAATCTTCAGTTTATCATGTAATGTTGATTGTTGTGGGTCATGTACAGCATAGCATTGTGGGGCTGTTTTGAATGTAGATTTATTAAAAAGTAAGTTTTATCATAGTACATATACATGTAATAATTTTCAAACACCCTCACTAGTATAAATTCTCTGTAAATTGGGGGGTTTACAGCTACAAATATACAACACAAACACTTGATAATTTTAATTTTCTAAAATACCATGCATAGTTCTAAATGCTTGACCTTGTTCTAATATGTCTTGCTTATTATCTCTATATCTCTAGATGTCTATATACTCTACATAAAAGCTTAACCCCCTATCTACTAGTCACTGGTCATATACGTTTAGCTGTCATTCACTCAACAATAACTTAGCTGCTAGTTCAAGTAAGGCATTTATAACGGCATAAACGAATGCAGACAGATTGTAACGAATGCAGACAGCTTTAATGGGCAAATAGACTTACAGAACCACCGTTCCCGCGGAGACCAGGAAAGCAGAAGCAGCATCTGGGAGCATACTCGCCAAATTTATAGGCAAACATTAGCCCGAGGCGAACATGCCCCCTAAGGGGCAGGACTTATTCCTACAGGCATTATATTGAGCATCTGTTGACCAAATAGTGAATATATTTTTCATGTAGTAAATATTTTGTAATATCCTCTTTTAGTAGTTGAGTTCTTATAGTGTGTTATGATTTATACACTAATAATTTAAATCATAATAATTAAGAACAATGTGTTTAACTTTATTTATTTATTTGATTTGCATTAAAAACATGAATTAATTTTAAGTATCATTCCAAGTGATTCCCTTCCTTGTCCTGGAGAGTTTCTAAGTCTAGTATTGCTTTTATTTACTCACTGTAGACTGTTTCTAAGTGAATAAGGTAATATATAACTATTTGTACACTGGAAAAAACATATTTTAATTATTTTTGGATGTGAACTTATGCTCTAAGGGATAAGAGGTAAGAAGAACTTGAAGCTGATTCAACATCAAATATAATGAGGGTCAATTTGAGTTTTTTTCTTGCTGTGGAAACCTTTACTGCATGACAATTTTCAATATCATCAAGCATTATTGTTGCAAAATCTTTTCATCTCACATGTATATGAAAGTAATATATTTAGAGGCTAGTGGCAAAAGGTGACATTTTATTATATAGAACAGAACTATTGTACAGGAAACTGCACATAAAGTGGCATTGTATTCAATTTTGAATATTAAAATATGGATAATTCACAATGAACAGAATAAGTATTGCATCTTTAACATACCTCTAATGGAATCCAATTGTAATAATTATTTCTACTTTAAGTCAAGCTAAGTTTATGTAATAACATTTGTTTTATTTATAATCATAGAATCATCTTTAAGAAAAAAATGACCTGTTATAACCCAAAGTCAAGAATAAGATAGAAGTGTTGTTACATTTAGATTTTAGTAAGGTACATAAAATTTTCAATTTTGTGCTTTAATTGAATATAAATATTCCTATGGGCTATATACTTTTATGTAAAGGTTAAGATGAAAATAAATTTTTGGATATTCTGTTTTCAAGACTAATTTATGCTTTCTCAAAAGAAATTTTCATATCTATTATATTTATATTTCTAGTCTCAATTTCTATGAAGGAAAAAATATTAGAAATAATATTTTGTTGTCCATTCTTTTACTAACTTGTTTATTTTAGCTATTATCTGACATAAATGTGTGAATTTCCTCCAGCACTCCTGAGTTTAGTTCCATTGTAATCAATCTCTTGTCTGTGACATATGTTTAAGCAATCTCTTGAAACAATGCTTTGTCTGTGTACAATATATTAATTTGAACTTTCACAAGGCATTCCAATTCTATCAAATAACGTATTTTATTTCTATTTAACTCTTAGTGATAAATTTAACAGATATGTTTACTCTGCTTCCCTTATTTTGGTAACATTTATATATAGCTAATATTTACTTTCAGAACTTGATTGTGTAATCTTTAGCTAAGACTCCTTCAACATACAGAAAGGATATCCTTCCTAGATAGATCTGATTAACTCATATTACTATCACTCTGTCATTAGCTTGGATGTTACTTAGAGCAAGAACTAATAAACAAGCATCCATCTGAGATTCCCTATGAGACTCATTGTCTTTTAAATGCATGCAGCCAGTTTTTAGACAAAAGGCATTTCTTTTAATGCTATTAAAATTCTTACACAGAAATAACTAAATATAGAATAGCTATGCCTTTATTGTTTATTAATTATTATTTTTCTTAGTTTTTTCCTGTATAAAAATGTACTATAAATAATATTCAGTGGTCATAATGTAGACATTTTGATCAAAAAAGCTTATTTTTTTCTAATGATATGAAGATACTTATGTAATGTGGGAGGTCCTTCTGTCTATGTGTTGTTTGATTGGTTAATGAATAAAGAAACTGGCTTGGCCTGCTGATAGGGAAGAACTTAGGTAGATGGGGAAAATGGACTAAATGATGGTAGAAGGAAGGCAGAGAGAAAAAAGTGATGGATCTGCCCTGCCACCAGAGTCAGACATGATGAAACTTTGCTGGTAAGCCACTGCCACATGCCAATACACATATTAATAGAAATGGGTTAAATTAATATGTAAGAGTTAGCCAATAAGAAGCTATAGCTCATTGGCCAAGCAGTGATTTAATTAATATAGTTTCTGTGTGATTATTTTGGGTCTAAGCTATCCAGGTGGTTGGGATGAACAAGCAGCCTCCTCCAACAAATTGGTGCTCACATGGCCAGCTAAATTCACTTAAAACCTGAGAGAGTTTTAAAAAGGCAGCTTTCTGGGCCATTCTGCCAGTGCAAACTCTGGCTAGACCATTTGAGTGGTATTTTTGGGCCCAGGTGTTTGTGTGCCCACTTGGGGTTGGGAGGAAGGTAGCTAAGAACTTGCCCACAGCTCAGTGCTCCCCACCTGGGCTGGCACAGGATTATGTCTACTAGGCAGGCACAGGCAGAAGAGCATGACAGATTCTCACCACCATACACACAGATATTTTTAGGCTGTGCAATACTCTGCTTGACAGATTTAGTTATTACTCAGATAAAAATGGTTTATATGCTGTACACTCACTCTCAGAGTTAAACTTCTGAGCATTGCTCCTACCTGGATGCCCCAGAACTTGGCAGTAATGGTACATTCACCATTTTAAAAGTGGAGAGAGGTGGAGCCAGCATCCAGAGCAGCTGCAACCTAGCTGCTTACCATTTTAAAAGCTCTTTCAGACAGTAAAGAATTACGGATATGCAATAAAGATAAATCCAGATGAGTCATAGTGTTAGATAAATGTACATAGGATTAAAAGAAAAAAAAGAGTACAGAGAGTCATAAAAAATTAATGCTTTAAAATGGTTAAGTCTTTAAAGAGACAGAGTACAGATAGTCATAGATTAAAAGCACTAAAGAAAAATTAGCCATGTAAAAATGGAAAATTCACAGAGATTCTAGATTATGTATATTATTGTGTTTTCTTTGAAATTTTTGACTGTGAACGAGCTAAGTATGGAGAGACATTTCTTTGTATGGGCTGCTAAGCTACATTGGCATGTATATTATAAAGGTATCATGACTTCCAAATTTGGATCTAAGGATATATTGCTTTGGAAAAGAGGTTATTGTCTTGTTTCCACAGAGGATGAGAACCTGTGGATTGTTTCCAGACTGGGATTGTTCGATGGACCAAGGCGCCCAGAAAGGTCACCATAAACACCCCAAAAACACCTTCACAAATTACTTTGCCAGATAAACAGCAGGAAGCACTTTGGAGAGTAATAACTATGCCCCTATTCCCAAATATTATCTATAAATGTTTGTTTACATTTAAAGGGGAATATGCTATAGAGATGAATAATTTGCTTTGGTATGGATCTTGATTTATTGATACATATTTAATGTAGATTTTGTGATACTGTACATGTATATTTCTGCTCTTGATTAAGGTATTGTGTTTGTGTAGTTCACTTAAAAATATGATGTATAATTATGACATATAAGTTAATAGATACTCATCTATAATAGTTAAGTTTGGAGTAATGCTAGTTAGATTTTCGAAATGTATAGAGATATATTTTAGTTAGATAGGTATTCTTCAAATCTTTCAGAGACCTTCATAATATATCATTTATTTTTTTTTTTAAATATCTTAGGACTTTTCATTACAGTTAGACACGTTTGCTCCTGGCAGGACCAAGCTACTTCAAGAGGATGATGGGGATTGAAGAGACTCCTTATGGAGTTGGTGGACCATTAGGTCAAGAAATTTCTCTTGCCTGGACTGCTTAACTGGACTTGCAGGACCTGCAGAGAAATGACTGCAGAACTTGCCTAATGGTGAGATGATCCTTCAGGGTTTCTGCTTCATAAAAGACTCTGTGAGACATTCTGCAGGATACAGAAGAAAGTGACTGGCAAACTGCCAAAAAAAGCAGATATATCTTTGAAATTTCCTGCTTCATGGAAAAGTCTGCTAGATACTATGGGCCTAAAGGGTGAAGATGGATGCCCCAACTGGAAAAAAAAAATGGTTGACTCTCCAGGTAGCAAGATATCTCTGTCAATTCTAGAATTTTGTAAGTTGTTTACAATGCAATTTATGTTAACTTAGGTAATATATACTTCTGGAGTCTTTGATGTAATTAAAGAATAGATAGAAAATAGATAGAAATATTGTAACTGTAATTTTTGCTTGATACCTATTTTGTTATAAATTTACTATGTTAAAGTTAGATCCTTCCTTTATTATTTAAACAGAAACAGGGAAATGGTGTGGGAGGTCCTTCTGTCTGTGTGCTGCATTTTTGGTTAATGAATAAAGAAACTTGCTTGGCCTGTTGATAGGGAAGAACTCAGGTAGAAAATTGGACTAAGTGCTGGGAGAAGGAAGGTGAAGAGGGAGAAGCTATGGAGCTGCCAGCAGAATCAGACATGACAAAATTTTGCTGGTAAGCCACTGCCACTTGGCAATACACATATTAATAGAAATGGGTTAAATTAATATGTAAGAGTTAGCCAATAAGAAGCTATAGCTAATGGGTCAAGCAGTGATTTAATTAATACACTTTCCGTGTGATTATTTCAGGGCTAAGACGCCAGGATCAAGAAGAGGCCTGCTCAAAAAATTGGTTAATCTACTTGGCAAAAATAAGTTTATATCAAAATTACTGATACACAACTAACTTACTTTAATAAAGGGTAACTAAATATGTATTTCTTAGCCTAATGTATGTTTATTAGATATTTATTTCTAAGTTTTTAAATTCATAATATTGTTGGGCCTGTTTATCAAACAATGAAAAAATGATTAATTCCTTTATAGTAGTCAATAAAAAAAAGTGACAGAATTTCTAAATGTGAGAATATTTTGTAACCTAGAGAAATAATTAAAACTAATTTGAGGGCAAAAGTCACTATCACTATTATAGAAAACAAGAAGGCTACTCCATTAACTCTAGGTTACAGGTGAAACATTTTTTCTTAGTTTAAAAAAAATTAATTCCAGTTTTTATATCAATAACTGTGATCCTGACATTATGGTCTATAAATATCAACAGCAGACATTTTTTCTTTATTAAAAAATTTATTTCCAGAAGGTTAGGATCATAGATGGAAAAATGAAGTTTAATGAGTAAACTATCTCACTGTTTGTGAGACAGCACATGGCATTTTACCTTGGTATTGAAAAGTAAGCAGGTCAACACTGTTTTCAAACTATAAACATATCTTAAATAATAACATGCACTCCTTGGATGCCTTGATGGGCCTGTGCTGCCAAGATCTAAGGGGAACACTCTAGAACAGCACAAACAAACTTTTTCAGTGTTGAAATTGAGAAGTTTCATTTTTCCCTCTGTACACAACAAATAGAAAGCCACTCCTTTTTCTTCTATAAGTCTTTTACAGAAAACCACTCATTTATACAATAGACACTATAAAACATTGATGAACAGAACTGTTTTCAGTAAAGACTTTGTTGTTCAGGATTTGTTGTAGATAACTAAGTTTTCAGTTTTTCACAATATTTTGCTGTCCTAAAAACAATTTTGAGTATGCAAGAAGAAATTGCTTGTCTTCTAAGAAGAAAAAAGAAAGAAAAAATAAAATGAGAATGTATGTTGTGTCTTATAATAAAACAGTTTCACATTAGCTCAGAATGGAGTATAATAAATGTTTATTTATTATTTAGGGGTAGACTCACATAAAAGGTGGTGATCAGTAGTCCTCTGCATGAGAAGAGAAATGGGACCAAATCCTGCAGCCAAAAGTGTCCTTACATGCTTTTACATCTGCATATATAGTACATGTGACAACACACAAAGTGGGCCAGTATCTTAAAGTCTATTGGTTCAAGGATTTCCCACAGTACCTCCCCTTTTGTCTAAATTAAATTTTAAACCTAATACTATACTATATACAATACATAAAATATTAAGTATGAAAAACAGAATTACAGCCAGCATGAACAGCATCAAGAAAGAAATATATGCTAAATGTTTCAATAGTTATCCTCATTTGTCTAAGTCTTGTATGAGATATTACTTGGCAAAGTCATAAGAAGAAATTAACTATGACTACCTTGTCTTTAACCCCATAAAAACCTGAGAAAGGAATGATATTACTTGAATAAACATGAAGTTCAATAATATTACTTGAATAAACATAAAGGAACTTCCAAAAGGTCAAAAGTAATGACAGAGACAACCAGCTACCTGAGTGAACACCCAAAGTTTCATTTGCAGCATTGGGTCAACCAACTTTGGCTAAGGCATAGAATCACTGACAGGCTTTTTTATAGAGGGAGGGAATTTTTCAAAACTGTCTTACCCTGTCTTGGAAAGATTTGGCCATCTTTTTTTTTCTTGTATCCTGCTTGTCCAGTCCAGCTACCATGCATTTTGTCAGTGGTGAAGGCATAGGCAGCTTTTTCCAAGTGGAGTGTCATTGGTACTCAACTTTCTCTAGGGAATAGATCCATGCTGCCAGGAGCAATACTGTTTCACATCACCAGAAACCTCAGTTATTTGGATGGCATATTCTATAGTTCTTTTGAGGTGACTGAAAACTACTTGTCTATATTGAATACAATCTCTGCACATCAAAAGAACCTGATTAGTCTCAATATAAGTATGACAAACATGAACAACTATTGACCTATAATTGATGTGGGATTCCCCTCTGTATTATGTGAATATAGTTGGTTAATAAAAGAACTGCTTTTGGCCTATAGGGGAACAGAGCTAAGCAGGGAAAACTAAATGGAATGATGAGAGAAAAGAGGTGGAGTATGAGAGAAGCCATGTTACTCCACCAGAGCCAGACAGAACTTTACCTGGTAAGCCAGGGCCATGTGGCAATGTACAGATTAATAGAAATGGGTTAAATTAATATGTAAAAGTTAGCCAATAAGAAGCTAGAGCTAATGGGCCAAGTAGTGATTTAATTAATACAGTTACTTTGTGATTATTTTTGGTTTGAGTGCCCAGAACTAAAAGCAGCCCTCTTTTAACATATATTTTTCAATAACTGTATAGCTTAAAAACTAAAATTCTTATTAAAATATTAAACAATCTTTAAATAATTATGCGGCAAATGAGGACAGTGATTTCAAAATGTGAAGAATGTATAAGTATTTTGATATAAGGTAGAAATGTATAGTGCGATATGATAAATATATCCTAAAATTGTATCAATATACAAAATATCTTAAGCAGAGGTAGAAACACGCATGCATATGACATGACAAAGTAACTTTGTGTAGGTGTAAAAAATATTGTAAACAGTAATGTCATTTGAATTTGTACCAATATATAAGAATCTATACCAATATAAATTGTCTATAAATAATAGATTACAAGTATTCTCACTGTTACTATCATTGTTAGTGTTATATATTGTTTTTAATATACCTATTATCTCATTCAATCCACATTCTTCTTTAGAAAAAAAAAGAGATCCCTGAGCCTACTTAATTTTCACCCTCAACCTTCAACCCTATGCCATTTAAAATCAACCTTTAATAGATGTCCTTAACCCTGAGGACAAACTTTGTTGTGAGAGGGGATGTCATCTTTTATAATTACTGCCAGCTGTCATGGGGGTGAAGTTATTTTAGTCAGATCCTGTAAAAACTAAAATGATTCTTTTTTAAAAATATTTAATTATTTGTTATGTATACAATATTCTGTCTGCATGTATGCCTGCAGGTCAGAAGAGACCTCATTACAGATGGTTGTGAGCCACCATGTGGTTGCTGGGAATTGAACTCAGGATCTTTGGAAGAGTAGGCAATGCTCTTAACCACTAAAGCCATTTCTCCAGCCCCTAAAATGATTGTTAAGTTTTAAGATTACTGCCTGGTATTAACGTAAATAGTCTCTGTGTAGTCATCATTTTTGTTTATTTGTTTTTTTTTTAGGTTTTTATTGAAGTTTTGGGCAGAACATTGTAAGAAAGTACAACATCTCAGCATGCCAAGCTGGAATCATCTTGAATAGCTTGTAACCCAAAACTGATCTTAAACAATATCATGATGTCATATAAACCAGGTGGAATCTTTGTGGGGCCTCATCTTCTTACTGGAAACTTTAAAGATTGCTGCAAGACAATTTACTGTTCATTATGTAAAACTTAAATATTATGTGTGTGTGTGTATCAAAATGTAGCATAATGGCAAAAATAGATATGGGTAGGTAGAAGTAAAAATTTTCCTAATTATATTTTTGTCCCATACAAGATGGCGCTTCTGATATGAGGCAGAAACTCTGAATTCTTTTTTAACAACGTGTTTGGATTTACAGAAAGATAGCCATTGTACAGGATATGGTCCCATAAGTCAAATTTATCTTTGCTTGGTGATTTATTTATTTATAAATATTTTATACTGATAGGTTTTCATTTACATTGTTTACATCTTTTCAGGTATTGAATATCCAATGCCTTCTCAAGGTAATAACAGAATAAATAGCTAAAACACTTGGTAAGTCATCTCTGACAGTGGGAGTTACTGGATATGTTAAAACCTTTGATTGTATCTATTTTCTCACTTTTAAGTTTTAACATATTTTCTATCAATTTAAATTTTTTATCATTGTCTTTTGTAAGGTCTGACTCTCTAGAACTGTGAATATTTTCAATGACTGCATTGAAATAAATAATTTTGGTCCTTTTTTGCACATGTGATTTTAAGGTATTAAATTTTTATTTTAATGATAAATTCTCATTCTTTGACATTATTTGAATAGCATGCAGATTTTCTTACTGGAGAGATACTCTGTCTGTAAACTTATCATAACTTCTTAACAGATTTTGATTGCCAATTTTAACAGTATAAATCCTTTTAGATAATCTCTCAGTACACTTTTCTGAGGTTTTGTAACCCATTGAAATGGATTGAGTTTTACCACCAAATTAGGGTTATCCTTTTTAATGGCATTAATCTTTTTTTGCTAATTTTTCATTTTTAACAGTTTTCAGTTAACTTTTCATTTTCAGTGGTATAAATACTTTTAGATAGCTTTTTATTATTAGTCTGTAAAGACTGTATCATTTTTAAAAGTGTCTCATATTTTTTACTCTGTTATCAAACCATTTCTTTAAGAATATATTATGAAGAACAAGGCTAAGTATCATGATCACAAAAATGGATGTATTAGAAATCCCATATAATTCCTGCTGAATTCCATCCATAGTAAAAACAAAAATGTTAAATTTCTGGATGGTGATGTTGTTTGTAACTATACAATTTTTAAATTTATTTATTTATGTATTAAATGAATTTAACTCCATTGTAAGTTTTTAGAAATTTGTTGTAGGTATAATATAATCTTCATTGGAGAGCAGGTGTCACAGCAGTGGTAAGGCAGTTCTTAGCACCTGAATTACCTGAGACTTAATTATTAAGAAATTTAGTTAATTAATTAAGAACAGCACATTCATATACAGAGAAGGTTTGAGTTGGCAAGAATATCAAGGAACAAAGAGCTTGAAGGCAGTTGTGCGCCTCAAATGCAAACTTGAAAAGTTTATGCTTCTAGAGTAGTAGGCTAAAACAAGCTGTTCAGTGGGCTGGTGGGAAATTGCCAAGTCAGAGTGGCAGATCAGCCAAATGGTTTGCAGCTGCATGCCAAAGGGGTAGCTCAGTTCAGAAGAAGTCTTGACAAAAAAAAAATACTATGTGGGATCAAGCAACGTGGGTTAGATGGGAGAAGGCCATAGGCCTTCTGGGCCAGTCACTGTAGGCATGTACTTGTGCCCCATGTTTGGCACCACTGTGTTGCAGCTTATAATAAAATAGTCCCACATTAGCTCAGAATGAAGTATAATAAAGGTTTATTTATTATTTAAGGTTAGACTCACAGAAAAGGTGGCGACCAGCAGTCCTCTGCGTGGGCGGTGAACTGGGACCAAATCCAGCAACCAAAAGGGACTGCACACACTTTCACATCTGAATATATAGATCATGTCACCTTGCCCAAAGTGGGCCAGTATCTTAAAGACTATTGGCTCAAGTAGAGTAGTTTGTTGTGGGAGGTTTTTCTGCTTCTTCAGCCAATAGCCGCTGAGATACCAGCCCATTGGGGCGTGGTCTCTCTCTTTAAAAAAGCGGCCACTTCCCTCTCCTCTCTCTATTGTTTCCTGCTCCACTTCCGGCAACTAGACTCCCTTCCTGATTGCGCAGAGGGCTGTTGTCTGGGACGGTGATCTGTAAGTTTTTCTCCCCTTTAAATAAATACCATCCTATTAATCATAATTCCAAAAAGAGAGAGAGAGAGAGAGAGAGAGAGAGAGAGAGAGAGAGAGAGAGAGAGACCACGCACCAATGGGCTGGTATCTCAGCAGCTATTGGCTGAAGGAGCGGAAGGACTTCCCGCAACAGTAGTTCCCACAGCAAATGTACTTTTCAGAGAAAGGAAAAACCTGATACACATATTGCAAGCTGTGATATAAGAATACAAAGTTAAGACTTCACTTTTATGATGTGCATTTAAGATTGGATCATTATATTTGATATTAAACCTCAAACTCTTCCCAAAAGTTGAATAATGAGGGAACATTTCCTTACTGATTTGTGGTGGTTAGACTTTTTGTCAACTTGACGAATGCTATAACTTTCTGGCAAAAGGATAACTTCTATTTTTTTTAAATACTTCTATCTCATTGACCTCTAAGATGTCTGTGGACTGTTCTCTTGAGGGCAGAGGACCAATCTACTAAGGGTAGTGAGTTCCAGAACAGCCAAGGCTCCACAGTGAAAACCTGTTTTAAAGAAATGAACTAAAGGAAAAAAAAATGTTCCTGATGTACATTGAGTGCATTTCTTTCTTTTTTTTTTTTGTATTCTGTCCCATTGTCTCATTACTTTATCCTAGCAGAACTTTTCAAAGATCACAATATAAATACATTATTTTTATCAATCCACTTTCTCCCTAGAAGTGTCCCCATGTACCCTCTCTTCTTCTCTCATTCAAAATCATGACCCTATTTTCTTTAATTGTTGTTATTTTATGTGTGTGTGTGTGTTACTAAACATATAAATAAATCCTATTCAATATATATAATGTTAGCTATGTGTACATGTTTTTAAGGCTGGTCATTTGATACTAGGAAATCAATTACTGTACATATCTTTTGTGAAGGGCTAGTTCTCTTGCTCTAGTCATGGCCTTAAAGGCATGTTCCACCATACCTGGCTTTAATGACAATTCTGAATGTTTCTCCTTAAATTCACAATGTAGAAAAAATTAGGTTGCCCTCTGCTTTGGGACAGCACTCTCTAATGTCTCTTTGGAGTACTTCTTTGCTTATAATTGTCAAATAAAATTCTTCTCAAGGCTCTATATACTTGGACAAAATTGCATTCTTCAAGAATATAAAAAACAATAGACCACTACAACATCAGTAATGCTGTTATAAACTTCCATGATTGTAGAGTTTAAAGTCTGGCTTCTGTTATTGATTTGTATATTATAATATTTTTTTAAAAACAATTAATTTAGATTTTTCTAGTGTTGTTAAGATACTATCTATGACTTCACAGATGAGGGTATCCTATACAAGTTTGAGAATACTTAGTTGCTCTTGATTAGAGCATGATGTACATGTATATCTCTTATGTAAAATTTTTCAATAGAGTCAATCATCAATACTTTCTGATTTTTCAGTCTTGATGATCAAACTTATTTTTAACAAGAGACATAAAGTACCATCCTATGATTATGTTATTCATATCATCTGGTATATATTTTACATGTATAGGTTCCCTGGTGCTTAATACTTCATATTTATAGTTATATCTCTTTTATCATAATATAACAACTTTTTAAATTTGCATGGCAAGTTTAAAATTAACATTTTTGTTTCTTTTCTTCTGATAATTACATCTCTTTTTGTACTCCTTTTATTTTCAAAATATTTTATATTAAAGTAGACATTAATTTCTTAAAGGGAATATATAACTGTTTCTGATTTTTTAAATGCAGTGAAAGAAAATGGCCCCTCTAGGGTCATGGGGAGTGGAACAATTAGGAGATAAGATTTTGTTGGAGTAGGTGTGGCATTTTTGGAGGAATTGTGTCACTAGAGGCAGACATTAAGGTCTTAGATGCTCAAGCCTGGCAAAGTATGGCAGTATCTTCCTGCAGCCTGATGATAAAGATATAGAACTCTTGTTTCCTTCTTCAGCTTCATGTCTACCTTCATGCCACCATGCTCCCAGGTATAACAATAATGCACTAAACTTCCAAAACTCTAAGCTAGTCCCAATCAAATGTTTTCCTATATAAGAGGTGCCATAGTTATGGTGTCTTTTCATAGTAATAGGACCCTTCATTGAGAAAACAATATATTTTGCTTTGATTGAAGAATATAATAATTTTCTATTCAGTAGTTATTGGAAGTTAGCACCTACTGGATATGGCATAGGAGTACAGACTGTGGGATGGTAATTTTGTCGATGTTATTTTTTTTAAGACTTCCCTCCTTTCTTTCCTGTAGTGAAATATTTTCACGTTGTTTTGATTTTTGTGTAAGTACTTGGGACTTTCCTTTCTCATTAAAAGAAGACATATATAAAATAATAAAACGTGGCAACTCATTTTTGAGAAGTTGACACTCATAATCTCAGTGTGCCTTACTTACTGCTGAACATCTTTTTCTCATAATCCTTGTTCTTTTGCCCATATTAAAATATTTTTAATAAAAATTCAATGCTCTTAATGAATATTTTAAGTTGGCTTCCTAAAAATTTGTAAAATATATCTATATTTACTCTTAATAATTTTGTCATTTTAATCTCATACTAGTATAATAATTACTTTATTTTTTCTATAATAGTTTTAGAATATTTTGATTTTGACTATCTGTTCAATTTTATAAGTAAGTTTTATCAACATATTTTCATGAAATTAACTTAAACTGCATTTGATGACTGTATCTTCCTTTGTGGTTACCCACTCCACTCTAAATTCTAGACAGATACTTATCCGTTTTCAGTCATTACTGTATTGACTTTCTTATAATCAAAATTGGAGTTGAAATATATACAAAAATTCATTCAAATACTTCCCTTCTTTTATTGTATTTCACTTTCACTATATCCATGATATTAAGTGTGATGTTATCTCATTAAATGAATTAAATAGTATTCTAGTGTATGAATATAACAGGATGATTGACATATTTAGTTTGACTTAAGGCCCACTCCAAGAGATGAAACACATACCTGGCACTATTTAGGTGACTAGGTAAGCAAGAACCTGAGACTAAATATATCTGGGACTAATGGTAAAATCAAATATTATTGTTCTAAAGGGAAAAACAAACAAAAAAAAGTAGCAATAAAATTACTCCTAATGACATTCTGCTATACTCATAGATTTATGTCTTAACTCAGTCATCATCAAAGTAGCATCCCCTTACAAGAAATGGAAGAAAATACAGAGTAATGATACTAAGAAACATTTCATCCATAGATTATTTTGCTTAAGTTTTTGTTAAGTATTTGTTTATATACAGTTTCTTATTTTTAAGATTTAAGAATTTCTAATGTTTTTTATCTAAAATATTAGTCTACAAAGATATTGTTCAACATTTCCTTCCAGAACTTTTATCCTTTTTGCTTATGCATTCAGAGATGTGAAAATTTTGTGTTACAAACTTTATAAAATATAGCATATGAATTTGTGTTACATAGAAGTACAGTTTAAACATCACTTATGAAAATTTCTTTTAAATGTTTTGAATTAGCCTTGTGACTTCATTGAAAATAATTTATTATATTTTAAAGGTCTTTCTCTGGATTTATGTTTCATTATTTATTCAGTCCCAACGTATCTAAATTATTGTGGCTCTATAAGTCATAAGTAGGTTCCACAATACCCTGCCCTTCCCCCAAGTTTGCCCTTTTGTCTGCATGGCCATTGGACTACCAGGCCTCCCTGTTTCTGTGCTAGTGAGTTCCATCCCGATGGGTGAGTGTGTGCCATCCCCGGGGCGGACTGTCTGGGAAGGGAGTACAGGACCCCTTCAGCTCCTGCTGCAGGGGCTTCTTTGTTACACATGACCCTGCCTCCCCCAAGCCTGCCTTATTGTCTGCAAGGTCCTTGGCCCAGGAACAGTTCCTGCTGCTTCACTAAGGCTATCCACCCAGAGGGGTTACTGTCTGCCAACACAGCAGGCTGGAAGGTCCCTGAAAGGGAGTGCAGGACACCTTCAGCTTCTGCTGCACCGTCTTCTTGGTTCCACATGACCCTGCCTTCCCCCCAAGTTTGCCCCTTTGTCTGCAGGGCCCTTGGACTACCAGGCGTCCGTTTCTGTGCTGAGGAATTACATCCAGACAGGTGAGTGTGCGCCATCCCCGGGGAGGATGGACTGGGAAAGGAGCACAGGGCCCCCTCAACTCCTGCAGCAGGGGCTTCTTTGTTACACATGACCCTGCATCCCCCAAGCCTGCCCTATTGTCTTCAAGGTCCTTGGCCCAGGAACTATTGAAAGCAGTGAGACCCCAGATCCTGAATTTCTTGTAATCTCCTGATCTGAGTGCCTACAGCTGCTCTGAGCATGAGACCTTCAGGAGTTCCTGATGACAGGAGAGTGGTTTCTGGTGGGTTTGGCTGTGGTGTGGCTATCTCTATGTAATCTGCCCCTGAACACAATAAAGGGGCATTCTTGGGGAATTCAAGGATGACCCATGTCTTTGTCTCTCTGTCTGTGTGTCTGTATTTTAACCTCTACCCCCCTTGCCCGGCAGAGCGCAGACACAGGGGCGTGGTATGCCCGGCAGGAAGAGTTCCTGCTCCTGCACTAAGGCTATCTACCCAGGGGGGTGAGTGTCTGCTGGCCCAGCAGGCTGGACGGTCCCTGAAGGGAGTGCAGGACACCATCAGCTTCTGCTGCCGGGTCTTCTTTGGTCCACAGGACCCTGCCCTTCCCCAAAGTTTGCCCTTTTGTCTGCAGGGGTCCTTGGACTACCAGGAGTCACTGTTCCTGTGATGAGGAGATCCATCCAGACTGGTCTTTGGCCAAGGAACAGTTCCTACTCGTGCATTGAGGAGATCCACCCAGAGAGTCACAACAAGATTGGACAAAGAAGCCAAGATTTTCCTGGCTGCATTTGAAGGAAGAGAAGGGAAGGTGCCAATGCAAGAATTCCTCCAACAACCCGAAAGGCAACATGATATTACCAGAATCCAGGGACCATGAAACAAGAATTGAACACCCTACTCCAGAAGAAGTAGAAGAAATCAACTTTAAATGGAACATTATGAAAATAATATAGGACCTTAAACAGGATGTGAAAAACTGCTGTAAAGAAATGGAGATGACAAACAAAATGGTAGAGGAAATGAATAAATCTCTCAAAGACACCCCAAAAAAAAAAAAAACAAGAAAAAGCAATCAAACAGGTAATAGAAACAGTTCAAGACTTAAAAAATGAAATGGAAGTAATGAAGAAAACACAAACCACAGAAAGGCTGGATATGGAAAATCTGGGTAAGCGAACAGGAACTACAGAGACAAGTATTACCAACAGAATGCAAGAGATAGAAGAAAGGATCTCAGACACCAAAGATACTATAGAGGAAATAAACTCATTGATCAAAGAACAAAACAAATCCAACTAATTCTTAACACAAAACATCCAGGAAATCTGGAATAGCATAAAAAAAAAAAACAAACCTAAGAATAATAGGGGTAGAAGTAGAAGAATTACAGCTCAAAGGCCCAGAAAATATACTCAACAAAATTATAGAAGAAAACTTTCCCAATGTAAAGAAGGATATTCCTATGAAGGTGCTAGAAGCATACAGAACACCAAATAGACTGGATCAAAAAAGATCATTCCCTCACCACATAATAATCAAAATCACAAAACATACAGAATAAAGAACAAATATTAAGAGCTGCAAGGGAAAAAGGTCAAGTAACATATATCGGGAAACCTATCAGAAATACACCTGACTTCTCAATGGAACCATGAAAGCCAGAAGGTCTTGAAGAGATGTGCTGCAGACACTAAGAGGCCATAGATACAAGCCCAGACTACTATACCCAGCAAAGCTTGCATTCACCATCGATGAAAAAAACAAGATATTCCAGGACAAAAATAGATTTAAACAATATATAGCCACAAACCCGGCCTTACAGACAATACTAGAAGGAAAATCACAAACCAAGGAAGCCAACAACACCCATAATAACACAAGCATCTGACAACCCTCCACCAGCAGAACTCAAAGAAAGGAAACACACAAAACTACCACCAGAAAAAATAACAGGAGTTAACAACCACTGGTCATTAATATCACTTAATATCAATGGACTCAATTCACCCATAAAAAGGCACAGGTTAAGAGAATGGATATGAAATCAGGATTCAACATTCTGCTGTTTACAAGAAACACACCTCAAACTCAAAGACAGACACTACCTCTAAGTAAAGGGTTGGGAAAAGGTTTTCCAATCAAATGGACCAAAGAAACAAGCAGGTGTGGCTATACGAATATAAAACAAAATTGATTTCAAACTAAAATCAATCAGAAAAAGATAGAGATGGACACTTTATACTCATTACAGGAACAATTTATCAGGAGGAAGTCTCAATCCTGAATATCTATGCCCCTAATGTAAAAGCATCCATATATGTAAAAAAAAAAATTTTACTAGAACTCAAAGCATACATCAAACCACACACTCTAATAGTGGGAGATTTCAACACTCCTCTCTCAACAATGGACAGGTCAACCAGACAGAAACTTAACAGAAAAATGAAAGAACTAACAGATGTAATGAGCCAAATGGACTTAACAGACATCTATAAAACATTCCACCCAAACAGAAAAGAATATACCTTCTCAGCATCTCATGGAACCTTCTCAAAAACTGACCACATAATTGGTAACAAAGCAAACATCCATAGATACAAAGAAATTGTAGTAAGCATCTGTGTACTATTGGATCACCATATAATAAAATTAGAGAATTCAACAACAATTCTAACCCCAGAAAGCCTATAAACACATAGAAACTGAACAATCAACTACTGAACCACCCCGGGTCAAGGAAGAAATAAAGAAATTAAAGCCTTGCTTGAATTCAATGAAAATAAAGACACAACATACTCAAACCTATGGGACATTATGAAAGCAGTGCTAAGAAGAAAGTTCATAGCACTAAGTGCCCACATAAAGAAAATGGAGAAAGCTCACATTAGAGACTTAACAGCACACCTGAAAGCTCTAGAAAAGAAAAGGTAGATTCACCCAGGAGGAAGAGAAGTCAGAAAATAATCAAACCGAGGGCAGAAATTAACAAAATAGAAACACAGAAAACAATCCAAAGGATCAATGAAACAAAAAGCTGGTTCCTCAAGAAAATCAAAAAGATTGACAAACCCCTGTCCAAATTAAACAAACAGCAGAGAGAGAACATGCAAATTAGCAAGATCAGGAATGAAAAGGGGGACATAACCACAGACACAGAGGAAATTCAGAGAATCATTAGATCTTACTACAAAAGTCTGTATGCCACAAAATTGGAAAATGTGAAAGAAATGGACACTTTTTTAGATAAGTACCATATACCAAAATTAAATCAAGACCAGGTGAACAATTTAAATAGACCGGTAAGTCCCAAGTAATTAGAAATGGTCATCAGAAACCTCCCTACCAAAAAAAGCCTTGAACCACATGATTTCAATGCAGAATTCTACCAGAACTTACATGAACACCTAATACCTATACTCCTTAATTTGTTTTGAAAAATCGAAACAGAAGAGTCATTGCCAAACTCCTTTTATGAAGCTACAGTTACCCTGATACCAAAATCACACAAAGATTTAACCAAAGAAGAGAATTACAGATCAATCTCACTCATGAACATCGATGCAAAAATTCTCAATAAAATACTGGCAAACCAAATCCAAGAACACATCCAAAAATTATACATATGATCAAGTAGGCTTCATCCCAGAGAGGCAGGGCTGGTTTAACATATGAAAATCTATTAATCTAATCCATCATATAAATAAGCTGAAAGAAAAAAAGCATATGATCATTTCATTAGATGCTGAAAAAGCATTTGACAAAATTCAACACCCCTTTATGATAAAGGTTTTGGAGAGATTAGGGATACAAGGTTCATACCTAAATATAATAAAACCAAGATACAACAAGCTGACAGCTACCATTAAATTAGATGGAGAGAAACTCAAAGCCATTCTACTAAAATCAGGAATAAGACAAGGCTGTCTACTCTCTCCATATCTCTTCAATATAGTGTTTGAAGTTCTAGCAATAGCAATAAGACAGCATAAGGAGATCAAGGGTATTCAAATTGGAAAGGAAGAAATCAAACTTTCATTATTTTTAGATGATATGATAGTGTATATAAACGACCACAAAAACTCTACCAAAGAACTCCTACAGCTGAAAAACACCTTTAGTAATGTGGCTGGATATAAGATCAACTCCAAAATATCAGTTGCCCTCCTATACACAAAGAACAAAGAAGCAGAGAGGGAAATCAGAGAATCATCACTTTTCATGATAGCCACAAATAGCATAAAGTATCTTGGGGTAACACTAACCAAGGAAGTGAAAGATCAATTTGACATGAACTTTAAGTCTTTGAAGAAAGAAATGGAAGAGGATATCAGAAAATGGAAGGATCTCCCATGCTCTTGGATTGGGAGGGACAACATTGTAAAAATGACAATTCTACAAAAAGCAATCTATAGATTCAATGCAATCCCCATCAAAATCCCAACAAAATTCTTCACAGACATTGAAAGAACAATAATCAACTTTATGTGGAAAAACAGAAAATCCATGATAGCCAAAACAATCCTACACAATAAAAATACTTCCAGAGGCATTACCATCCCTGACTTCAAACTCGATTACAGAGCTACAGTAATGAAAACAGCTTGGTATTGGCATTAAAGCAGAGAAGTTAACGAATGGAATCAAATTGAAGACCCGGATATTAACCCACAAACCTATGGACACCTGATTTTCAACAAAGGAGGTAAAAGTATACAATAGAAGAAAGAAAACATCTTTAACAAATGGTGCTGGCATAACTGGATGTCAACCTTTAGAAGATTGAAAATAGATCCATATCTATCACCATGTACAAAGCTCAAGTCCAAATGGATAAAAGGCCTCAATATAAATCTGACCACACTGAACCTGATAGAAGAGAAAGTGGGAAGTAGTCTGAAACACATGGGCACAGGAGACCACTTCCTATATATAACCCCTGTAGCACAGTCAATAAGAGCAACAATGAATAAATGGGACCTCCTAAAACTGAGAAGCTTCTGTAAAGCAAAGGACACTGTCATTAAGACAAAAAGGCAACCTACTGACTGGGAGAAGATCTTCACCAACCCCAGAACAGACAAAAGTCTGATCTCCAAAATATATAAAGAACTCAAGAAACTAGACATTAAAATCCTAATTAACCCAATTAAAAAATGGGGCTCTGATCTGAACAGAGAATTCTGAACAGAAGAAGTTCAAATGGCCAAAAACACTTAAGGTCATGCTCAACATCCTTAGCCATCAGGGAAATGCAAATCAAAACAATTTTAAGATATCATCTTACACCTGTCAGAATGGCTAAAATCAAAAACACCAATGATAGCCTTTGCTGGAGAGGATGTGGAGTAAAGGGAAGACTCATCCATTGATGGTGGGAACGCAAACTTGTGCAACCACTTTGGAAAGCAGTGTGGTGGTTTCTCAGGAAATTCGGGATCAACCTACCCCTGGAGATTGAACAGAAGACACAGAGAGACCAGGGTCATTCAATGCCAGTTTATTCAGCATTGGGGGAGTCTTTATCTAGCTAACTGCAGGACTAGGACCCCCACCCAGGCAGGTGGGAAATTACCATATCAACAATGGAGTGAATGCCCTGCAGCTAATCACCAGGCGGGGCAGGGGAAATCCAGGAACCAGCAGAATGCTTAACCAGGTGGGGCAGGGGAAATCCAGGAACTAACAGAATGCTAGTCATCTGACTAGAAACTGTATGCACCCCAGGAATAAGGGCTGAATGCTTGATCATGTTGACCAGAAATTGTCCTCGAGATGTGCCCCAGGAATAAGGGCAGACCAGAGCCCTACATGACATCTTGAATTTTTCATGCAAATGGATGGAAATAGAAAACCCTTTCCTGAGTGAGATAACCCAGACCCAAAAAGATGATTATGCTATGTACTCACTCATAAGTAGATTCTATCCAAAATAAAGGACATCGAGCTTATAATTCATGATCCTAGAGAAGCTAAATAAGAAGGTGAACCCAAAGAAAAACATGTAGTTATACTCCTGGATATTGGAAGTAGACAAGGTTGCCAGGCAAAAGTTTGGAGCATGGGGGTGGGGTAGGTGTAAGGGGAGATGGGGAGAGAAGGGAGAAGGGGAGGATTGGGGAGAGCTTGGGGGAATGGGATGGTTGAGATGGAAGAAGGGTGGATATGGAAGCAGGGAAGTATGTATCTGAATTAAGGATGCCATTTTAGGATTGCAAGAGAATTGACTCTAGTGGGGTTCCAAGGTGTCCAAGGAGATGTCCCCAGCTAGGTACTTGGGCAGCAGAGGAGAGGATGCCTGTACTGGCCTTATCCCATAGCCACAGTGATGAATATCTTGCATATCACCATAGAACCTTCATCTGGCAATGGATGGAGATAGAGACAGACACCCACATTGGAGCACTGGACTGAGCTCCTAAGGTCCAAATGAAGAGCAGAAGGAGGGAGAACATGAACAAGGAAGTCAGGGCCGCAAGGTATGCATACACACATGGAGACTGTGGGACTGATCTAATGGGAGCTCACCAAGGCCAGCTGGACTGGGACTGAACGAGCATGTGATCAAACCAGACTCTCTGAATGTGGCTGATAATGAGGGTTGACTGAGAAGCCAAGGATAATGGCACTGGGTTTTGATTCTAATGCATGGACTGGCTTTGAGGAAGCCTAGTCTCTTTGGATGCTCATCTTCCTACACCTGGATGGAGGGGTGAAGGACCGTGGACTTCCCACAGGGCAGGGGATCGTGACTGCTCTTAGAACTGGAGAGGGAAGGGGATGGGGAGTGGGGGGAGTGGGAGGGAAATAAAAGGATGGGAGGAGGTGAAAATTTTTAATAAATAAAAAATATAAGTCATAATTATCAAGTTGACTTTAATTATTTTCTTGTTTTAAAAAAGCCTTATTGAATTTTCTGTTTTTCATAAGAATTTAAAATAGACTTTGACAATTTTTATTAACATATGATGAAATATTAGTTGAAATTCTGTTGAATCTATGTATTAATTTATGTATAACTGTCATTTTAATAATTCAATTTTCCAGCTCGGAGACACATAATTGGTGGATGTTCTTCTCTTATTTTTATTTACAAATTTTAACTACTGATACATAGTATTAATATCAAAAGTTTATAAATGATTTAGTAAAATTGATGATAACTGTTTCTTACAATTTTGTTAGACTACATATTATGATATATTTTGTTCATATATTCATAAGTTTTCTGCTGTAATCTAATATTTTGACACCTGGCTGAAAAAAATATTAGTTTTAGGGAATGGAATGTGAACATGTTGACATCTTTACAATGACTGTCATAACATTAGTGAAAAGTGGAAAGGTTATTTTTTACTTCATAATTTATGACTTTCATATTATCTCATTGCTTGACTGCACTGAACAAAACTTCAAGTACATGAAGAATATTAGCAAGTGTGGTCTTCCTTTTCTTATTTCTGATTTTCTTCTCACATTCACAGTTAACACTAATATTAGCTCTCATTGAATTACATATGAACTTTCACAAGTTCTTTCAATTGCTGTTTTAAAAATTTGCAAAACTAAAATTGAGCACTGACTTTATCTGAAGCTGTTTTTTATAAACTAATATAAATTGATTTTTCATTTTTAGGCTATTAACTGACTACTTTTTTCAAATTTTAACTTTACATAACATACGTGGATAGTCTACATGATCAGGGTAGATAATCATCATCTATAAAGTGTTTCTTATTCTTTTTATTTTTAAATCAAATTTTATTCTTATACTTATGAAATATATTGTTTTTGCCCTGGGGCTTTACAAACTACCTTTTTTGGTTATATCATTGATACAAAAATATTTTATGAGAAGAAATCTTGTTCTCTCATTTGATAATACAGATTGCAAAGATTTTGATTTTCCTGGGTCATTTGGTAGTATTCTCGAATGAAACTAGCTAGGTCTGGAAATTCTATTCTGTAATTAAAAAATAAATGTCAGTCTCTTTTTGAGAAATGGTCAGCTTCATCTACAATGTTCCTTAATTTTAACTTTCTCACCATATACCCTCCTACCACTCTCTTTCCCCTGATCTCCCCACTGGATCTTTCCATTACAGCTCCCTAACCACACATAACATTCTATTCTATTTCCCTTTTTTAAGGATCTATATCTATATCTATCTCTGAGCTCTTATCTCCAAGTCCCTTTATCTGTACCTAACCTCTGTGGTTTTCTGGTTGGTAGCTTGACTATGATTGATTTAGGAGTTAATATTCACATATAAGCAAATACATTCCATATTTATCTTTCAAAATATGGATACTTCACCATGAATGATTTTTACTAGTACTTTCCATTTGGCTGCAAATGTCATGATGTCATTTATTTAATGGCTGAGTAATATTTTTTTTGTATAATTGTACCATATTTTATTTAGTTATTTTTCTGTTGAACATCTCAATTGTTTAAGGTTTCTCGATATTATGAATAGAGAAGCAATGAACATGTCTGAGTGTCTTCATGGTAGGATGAAACTTCTTTTGGGTAAATGATTTCTAGTTATACAGATGCCAGCAATATCTCATACATCAGTTAGGAGAAGACCTAACACTAACTAACAAGGATGTATTCAGTCTACCCTATCCTACCAAGTCTATTACAGCACAGGATATCTTGTGAAAGCCTCACTCTAATGTGCTTTAAAGGTACAGATCCTGTTTGGGTATGACTGGTCTTAAGATTACATCCTGGAATTAAGAGAAGCCATTTGTTGTACCACCTATTCTCTGTAAGATAGTTAAAACATCTCAATTAATCAATTAATAATGAAAATCAGTAAAAAGACTATATTAATATCAAAACTGGGCAGAAAGGCAGGAAAATCCAACATTGTCTCCAAGTTCATGTTTGGGTTACTGGAATGATGGTAAGGTTTAACTATAGGGCTAGAATTGAGTGACTATGTCACTGTATGGCTTCTTCAATATTTCAGCAATCCTTTTCTGTTCCTTAAGGTGATATAACAAGTTTAATTTTTTTTTTCTGGGAAAAAGGTTTGCCCTTTGCCTGTCCCAAGGTTTTAGGCTTTCTCTTCTCTCAGCATGAGATTCTTGAGGGAATGTTAGTTTAACTCCATTGTTCTATTAGTTTCACATACAGACTTAGGAAAGCACATAACTGCATCTTTATTTTAATTGAAAATAGATTATTTTCTCATATAATAAAGCTATTTTATACTTTCCACCCCTCGACATTTCCCAGTTCCTTGTCACTTACCAGCCCCTCCAGATCTCTATTAAAGCAAAATCTTTCATATCAAAGTTCAACATGGCAACACAACATGAGAAAAAGTATCCTAAAAGGAGGCAAAAGTGTCAGAGAGCCACGTATTCTCATAAAGGAGTTCCATAAAAAAATCCTAAGCTGAAAGCTATAAAAGATACATGCAAAGGAACTGATTCAGATGCATGTAGGCCCTGTACTTGCTGCTGCAGTCTCTGTGAGCTCATATGTATCTTTCTTAGTTGATTCAGAGGTCCATGTTCACCTGGTGTCTATTCCTTCTGACGTTTACTGTCTTTCTGTCTCCACTACAGCAGAATTGCCTGAGATCTGAGAAGAGGGATTTGATGGAAACCTCCTATGTAGACTCTTTCTCCACATGTTTGCTGAGGGTCTCTGTGTCTGTTCCTATCTGCTGCTTAAGAAAGCCTCTCTGGTTATGTCTATATAAGGCACTGGTCTATGAGTATAGAAGAATATAATTAAGAATCTACTTATTTATTTATTTATTTATTTATTTATTTATTTATTTTTATCTCTGGTTTTGGTTTTACTCTAGGACTTTGGGCTATCTAATCTTTGGTTCTTGGTCATCCAAGCACTAATGGGTACAGTTTTCTTCTCATGGAGTATGACTTATATGAATCATACATTTGCTACTCCCACAAGTTATATAACCCTGTTGGCTTACCATATTTTCAGGCAGGACAGATTGTAGGTCGACGGTTTGATGACATTGTTTCCATTCATACTTATTGGTAGTCTGTAGAGTACTTTCCCGTACCAAACAGACCAGAATGCAGAGTTGGAGGCTCCATGTAGATACAAGTCTATCTTCTCCATGTTCAAAGAGTTGTGTGGATATTGTCCTCAGAAATGGTGCCCCATTGTTTATTTAGACTGTCTTTATTTTACCAGACTGATTACATTATAAAATAGCTCCTTCATATTTATGCTTTAAGAATTATGACTACTAGTGCCACAAACTTAGTTAAAAGTTTCTGTCCCAAGACCACTGAAAGATCTTATCCACTTCAACAAATCTATGGATGGTGTCATCAGTAGCTATAGTTGTATTGACAGATAAATACCAAAGATTTAGAAAAATATAAATTAGTCAATCCAAAACTTAAAGCATAGATAAATAAAAATTACTTAGTGTAAAAATTGAAAAAAATCAATGAAATGTATCTAAAAGGATTATTTGTGGGAGTACGAATGTAAGACAGCATCTCACTCTCTAGACCAAGATGGCCTAGAAATCACTATAAAGTACAAACTGGTTTCAAATTCATGACAAGCTTCTTGCTTTAACATCTATTGCACTGGAATTGCCAGCAAGAGCCACAACTGGGCCGGGCGATGGTGGCACACGCCTTTAATCCCAGCACTCGAGACCAGCCTGGTCTACAGAGCTAGTTCCAGGACAGGCTCCAAAGCCACAGAGAAACCCTGTCTCGAAAAAACAAAAAAAAAAAAAACAAAAAAAAAACAAAACAAACAAAAAAAAAAAGAGCCACAACTGGAAGCACTTGAAGGCATTAATGTAGACAACAATATTTTAGGTAGAACTTTAAAAGCATAGGTAAACAAAGTACAAATAGTAAATGGGATTGTATCAAGCTAAGATGCTTCTACATATAAAAACAAAGCAACTAAAGATAAAGGTAATGTGAAGAATATTCATAAATGGGACATTGTGAAAACAATGTGAAAAATACTTGTAAATGGGACATGAAAATACACTAACACTGGGGTATTTAGAAAGTACCCCAAAACTAATTGTTGAATATATGTCACCCACAAGTGTCTTAATTAAGGTTTTATTGCTGTGAGGAGACACCATGACTGTGACAACTCTTATAATGAGAAAAGTTTAACTGGGGCTAAAACAGTATAATAGTTTCAGTCCATTGTTGTCATGATGAGAAGCATTGCAGCCTAAAGTAGGCATGTTGCTTGAGAAGGAGCTAAGAGTTCTACATCTTAATTTGCAGGCATCATAAGGATACTGTGTCCCAAACTGGGTGTACTTTGTGCATTTGAGACCTCAAATTGGGCTTCCACAGAGATAATATTCCTCCAACAAAGCCACACCTCCTAATATTGCCACTCCCTATGTGCTAAGCATTCAAACACTTGAGTTCAGGGGGCCATACCTACCTACTCAAATTATTACAGAAAAAAAGAAAAATACCAAGTGCAGCGGCAGCACAAGTCTTTAATCCTAGTACTCAGTACATGATGCACTAGTATCAAAAGTTTATGCTACAAACTAAGTGTTTGTCTCTAAAACAAAACTAAAACCAAAGCAGAAACAAATGAGCAAATATTTTGATAATGGCAAATATCCACAAGAAAAGAAACTCTTCTACACCTTTGAATGGAGTATAATCCCTAAGGAAAACAATGTGATGGTGTCTTGACAAACTACAAAATGCTCTTACACTCTCCTAATCATATGTTGTAGCACTATTCATAAGAGCTAAAATATGAAATTATTCCATATACCCTTCAGTACTTGATAGGATAAAGAAAACATTGTATGTTTTCCCAGGGGTGTACTTTTAAGCTATAAAAAGTACTATATCCTGTCATCTGTACCTCATGAATAGAATTGGAGATCATTACATTAAAAGAAACAGGTCAGTAACAGCAAGCCAATTACCATATGTTTTTACTAGTTGATAAAATCAAATATATCTTCCTTACAGAAACATGGGGTCTCTGGAGGCCAGGAAAGCTAAAGGAAGGGATGATAGCAATAAGTTCATTAAGGGACACCAAAACCACACTTTGACTGAAGAACTTATTTCAATCTGTTCTTTAAAACAGTAGTCTAACTATTGAGCAAAAACTACATGTGAATGATGTATTTCAAAATGCCTATAAATAAAAAGGACAAAATTATTCATACATAAAATTCATTAGTGACTGAAAAATAGTAATTATCTTGATTTGGTTAATATATGTTTTAAATACATACTGTAATATTATTATGTATCCATAAAGACATTTGAATTCTAAAGTCATTTATCTGCTTGATATGTGTGTATGTATGTATATATGTATGCATGTATATATGTATCTATTTAACTATCTATGTGTGTGTGTTTAATTTATTTACATATAAACATACATTGAAAAGGGGAAGCATGAAAGACTATATATCCTAATTAATATCAGGCAGAGAGTGGCTATCTAAATGTTTTGTTATGATAAGATTTTTGACTTGTATATTCATAAATTTGTGATATTCTGATATTTGTTAAGTGAATAAATAATAATGCACGGAGTTTATTCAGTCTCACTTTACAAATGAAGCTACTTGATAGAAGCCCAGATAAAGGCTGAGAATAGTGAGTGTAATAACTATATTCTGGTTGTAGAAATTGATCTATTTGAGGGATAATGTTCTTGGAAGTGATGATTAAAATGTTTTCTAGTCATCATAATGTTAAAGATCCAGTGCAAGGAAACATGACTTTCTGAATTTTAAAATTAATACCAAGTAATATAGAATGTATATGTTTGATATGTGATTCAGCAGAGCAATATGAAAATACAAAGCATAGGATTTATGATTCCAGCAAAACTAAACTCATTGTGTTCTAAATTAAGGTTTATGTGAATAATTAAATCTTTCACATGTCTCAAAATATCAAACATTAGTAAGTACCAAGTAATAGTTTTCTTGAATGACAGTCTTATAAATTTGCTTGATTAACAATGTTTCATTTTAAGTATGTCTTTTTTAGCTGTGTAAACTTAATTTGATAACTCTATCAATTCATTTTCCTCTTTTCATTATTCACATGATGGTTCATATCTCCCACCCACCAGGGAATGAATGTACTCTACAAACCTCTATGACACCAGAGATGCAAATGATGTTCATAAATACATACAGGGGAATTATTCTTGCATATAAGTTAACAAAATAAATCTGAAAAGTTTATATGTAAGTATAATTGTTATATTAGGAAGGAATAAATAAAGAAAGAATTGATAAATACTATAAATGTGAACATCCTAATCTTTGTTTTCTTAAGCAAAATTTTATTGTAGTTAGAAATTATAATATCTGATTGTGTTCTTAACTAAAAATTATTGTGAATAAATTATCTGATATTATTACCTAGTCCTGGCCGGCCTGTAATTTGTAAAGATCAACTGGAATCTACTTCATGAGTGCTAGAATTAAATTCATGTACCAGTATGCTTCACAAAACAAAACAAAACAAAAACAAGCTACTTTTAGAATTCATTATATATGTGTATATGTTTTTATATTGTGTATGTATGATCATGTTTGAGTAAAGGTTCACTTTGCTCCAGTATGAACTCAGCTTTTATACTTTCATGAACAATATCTCTCTGTTCTAAATAAATACTGTTGTAAGGCACTGCACATATATTTTGTTATGATAGTATTAAAGATAGATATAAACAATACTAGATTTCTTGAGAGACATTTGTCAGAAAGTTTCATAAAAAAAAACATGCACCAAGATGAAATAATAAAATGAACAAAAAAAATGGGCAAAAGAAACTAAAAATAAGCCAATATGACTAATAAATCACAATAGTACAAATCAAGATTGATATATAAGAGGTGTGAAACAAAGTACCATAAAATTTTTATATTTTAACCCCCCCAAAAGGCCATTTTCAAAATCAAAATACATCAAAATTAAATAAGTAAGAAAAAGGCATTTTTTTAGATTACAGTTGAGATGAATGGCAAAAATGCAAAAATTTCAAAAGTTAAATTAAAAAATTCTCTATCCCTAATGAGACAAAAAAGTACCTTGTATAGAAAAAAGAAAAACTGGTATAGTTTTAAAGGGCTAGGTCTCTTTTTCACTAGAATCAATAGAGGTTCACCAAAAATAGTTTTATTGAAACTGGACTGAAATCATACATTGAAATGAAATATGAAAAATATCATCACAGACATAAATAAAAAAAGAAAAAAGTAACAACTCCAAGTATATTATATTAGCATAAATATTTTGACTTTAACTCATTTGAGATAAAAACACAAAGAATCCCCAACAGAATTAAAGGCAGGGCAAGAATTTACCTTGCAAAGTAGGCCCTGGATTTTCCCCCACCAGGAAAAAAGAAACTTTTATCATTAGAGACAAGCACCATGATGGGTCTGTTCTGCAGTTACTTACCTTCGTACATTTTAATGACTATCAGAAGCCAACATCTCTTGTTCTTTCACTGAGTCACATCTCTACAATTTATAATCTTTTGTTAAAGGAAGATGTATGTGCCTGTTGGTTTTAGGTTTTCAATTCTTTTTTGGAACTCCTTCATGTATGTGAAAAAGCAATCTAATAAAAATCCTTAGACTTTTCTTCTAGTATCTTATTTTTTGTTAGACCTTTAATTCCTTAGAGACAAGCTACTGAACCACAAAGTAAATTATTACATTTTCCTTTTAATGAAACAGTCATAGCAGTGACTTATTTCTTAGAAACAATACCTACTTCTCATTAGAACTGTAGCTATAGTTAAATATATAGGTATTGCATTTGAAAATTTCTTTCCTGCCTGTTCACACAGCTGTTTAGTCCCAAAGAAACACACAGAGGCTTATATTAATTATAAATCATTTGACCTCTTAGCTCAGGCATATTCCTAACTAGCTCTAATAAACTCTAATTATAATTAGCCAGCTCTTATAACATTACATTGTTGTTTGTAGATTCAAGTTTCTGTTCTGCCTGGTTTCACAGCCATTCATTCTCAAAGAAACATACAGAGGATTGCATCAATTATAAACCATTTAGCCTATTAGCTCAGGTTTATTATTAACTAGCTCTTACAAATTAAGATAACCCATAATTCATATATTTGTTTAGCCACATGGCTTGGTACCTTTTCTCAGTGCAGCATTTTCATCTTGATTCCTCTGCATCTAGGTGGAGACTACAGACTGATTCTTTCCTCTTCCCAGAATTCTCCTGGTTGATTGCCAATCAATATTTTATTAAAGCAAAATGAGTTACAAATCTTTACAGGGTACAAGAGCATTCACCCATAGAGCTATAACAATATAAGAGGGCAAGAGAAACATTACATATTTATTGATCAAAGGTATTATCTATGATAGGAGACTAAGGCAGGGTAAGTAGAGGATTACATTTGTGAAAATTCTTAATATTTCTTTGTCAAAATAGGAATCCAATAAACATCTTTTAAAACTATAGATGCCTGTAACATTGTGATTAGCTTCAAAAATACAGATTGTGTAAATATTTCTAAAAAGAACTAAATTGTTTTTTTTTTAAATAAAAACTTGATTCTGAAAGCACATAAGGAGAATTGTAACAATAAGAAGAAATGGTATATCTGATCACTGCCCTTAGATTTCAGGAACCCCTAATCAATATATTATTAAAGTTTATTTAGTCAAACACTTTCTGAAAAAAAAAAACATTGAAAGGGGAGAGGGGATAGAGTTCAACATTTAAAATGGGTTACACTAATGTGCTGTCTCTTTCTACTTGGTTTGCTTTATGATCTATGCAAAATATGTGACTTTAATCTCCTCTCTTTATCATTTTCAAGAACTTAGTCACTAACTTTGATCTTGTTTCCCTTTCTATTTGGATTTATGTATTAGTTTTGCTATTGTGTGTCTGTCTTTGTACAAGATACCTTATTTCTTTTATCCTCCTTTTCATTTTAGTACTTTTCTTCTGAAAATTAAAAATATTAGGTTATTGGGGTTATTAAGGAAGTTTTAGCAAATTCGCTTATGTTAAATTATTTAAAGCAATGCACAGAATGAGAAGTATGCCATGAATATTAGCTTTAATATATATGGTCAAGCACAACATTGCTGACCATGCTCCATTATTTCCATGTAATATAATTATGCAGTCATTTTTTTCCTTCTAATGACAACTTGAGATTTTATTAGCCTATAGTCTTAATTCTTAATTCTCTCCCTGAATTAGGTAATTGCCAATATCCAGGTCAGGTTAAAGCCAGCTAAACATAAATGGGAGACAAGAGAGAAGAGACCAAGAGTTGAAGCTTTTAAAATAAACAAAAAATGTTGAAAATAGTTATGGGTTGAAAGTTCCCTAAAAATATCTATCATTGTATTTATATGAATGGGGCTGCAACAATGGAGTGGTATATTTTCAGACAGTAAAATAAAGAAATCTTTTATACCAAACCTGTGCATTATGAAATAATTTGTTATACTACATAAACATTGTTTTCAAATAAGGATATATTAATATAAAATAAATCTGTGTAATCAAATCATTAATTTATCTGGAAATTTCATTACATTTTTCTGATATTGATAATGGGTAAATCCATATAGTAGAATGTGTGAAATGAATGACACAGAAAAATTCAGAAAACCATGAAACATTCATTTGAGAGACAGAAAACATGCAAATATAGTATTTGAGTTGTCCAGATAGTCTGAAATCCAAAAAAAAATTAATATCATGGGCCTTATTACTTAATTTTCCACTCTTAATATGATATCATTAAAATTCATAAAACAGAGTCATAAAGATAATTCAATGGGTTAAAGCTCTTGCCACCAAACCTGATAAATGAGTTCCATCCCTAGAGCCCCATATAATGGAAGAAGAGCACCAACTCCTAAAATCTGTCCTTTGACTACCATTCAGGAGCCCACACACAGACAGACACATAGACATGCACACAAATAAATAAAATAAATAAATGTAGTAATATGATTTGAGCATATCAAGTATTCTTCAAGAATATCCAAATACAAAATATTTCTTGAAAGCTCTAGCAAGTTCTTAGTAAAATTAATCAATTTTCTAAAAAAGAAAAATCACAAGATGTCCAAATTACTGTTTAAATATAACTTGCTTATGAATAATTCAAGAATGTTTTAATGATAGCTTAATTGCTTTACCCAGGTTATTTCTTTTTGGTAATCTTTTTTTTTTTTTAGAAAATTTTACGAAGTACTGTTTTCAGTTCTCTAAATGTATAAAACATAGGAAAATACACAGGTATTAAATATTCATAGTTTGAGTAGCCTACAGCAACTTTAATATGTGTCCTTTGATTGTCCTATTCAATCCAACTGACCTTTGAGAAGAAAGCAGACTGTTTTCTTTATTAAATTAACCCTATGTGCCAAAAATGTCTGTACATACTTATTACTAGTAAGCACTGTAAAAATGGAGTAAGGTCAAATTAAAGATACAAATAATGGCAATGCAATTAAAGTAATCAAGCCTTCTAAACTGCATCTGTCATTAAGCATCATCATTAGAAATTTGTCCTTTCTCCTTTCTCCTACCAAGAAACAAAATGGACCACCAACTTGAAAAATAGCATTATTTCTGTAGAAGAAAAGGATATTTCTGAATGTACTTGCTGGTATTCTTCAAAAACTCATGTCAATTCCCTGAAATATTAACTCTGACATTTTGTAAGCTAAACTCTATTTTCCCTGTGAACTTTTACTATGTTGTAGAAGATATATTCCTCCAGGGAGAACATGTCTTTGTAGAGTAATAAAGTTACACTTAGGTATAGGAAAAAAAATCTTTTAAAAACATATGATTTAAAAAGAAATGGGTGTCCTTCTTAAAAAATAAAAAAGTAATACTCTAATACAGTAATTGTAAAATGTTACCAAATGCTTTGGGAATTGTTAAAGAACAGACAGAATGATGCTGTAAGGGTATGTGGAATGTCATGTTAAATACCTTCAATTGTTCTAAAAGTTTTATAGCCAATATTGCTCTAATATTCTTATTGTGTATAAGATATTTGATTAAATTATTTTGAGATAGGTTTGCCTGAGCAATATGGACCTTTTTTGAAGTTATAGAAACTAAAATAAAATTAACAATATTTATGTTACTATTATCAGCAAATGCATCCATATTATTTTGAATTTTTAATATTCACAATCATAATTTTTTTCTATATTTTTTAGTGTCACTTGTTACTTGAGGGGGATTGTTTACAAAATATGAATTTTAACAAAACTCATGCATAAAAAATTTTACGGATGTTCAAACACCTTATATAATATGGTATAGTAATTACAAACTGGCAAAGAAAATCTTTCGTTGTATTTAACTGTCTAGATTATATAAAACACTTAATGTTGTATAAATACTTTGTGCTGAATAGTTATCGTAGTATACTGTTCATGGATAAAAGGCAAGAAAATATATCTACACATGTTCATAGAGTTTGAAATTTTTCTGAGTGTTTTCAGTTTGATTGGTTGACTGTGGATATGTTGAACACACAGCAAAATCTAATTTCATATCTTAGAACCAAAAAATAATAACAAAATCTCCAAGTTATCATATTGCCATTATTTCTTAATATCTGAAATGTAATTTCAAATTGTTTAATGTTTTTGAATGAAAGCTTTGTTTATAGTCAAAGATGTTATAATTGAGATATCTTTTATCTTAAAGTTAATATTATTGAACAAAATAAAGTATTATATTTTCTTCTATAAAAATAATTTCAGTGTTAACACTACAAACCATCCAACCAATTTGTAACAACTCCCTTGTTGAATCAACTACCCTGAAAATGGCTACCACCTGAATGTGTGACTGATGCCTTATAATTTTCCACATCTGGAATAGGATGGGATCAGCAGGACTACTCTACAAAGAATAGGGAAGCCACTTACCATCCTTTAAAACCAAGAGTGGACTAAATGAATACACCAGAGGTCCAGAATATGGTAAAAATGGTAAATATTTGAATGATGTCTTAAAAGGTTGAAGTGAAAAATGGGTACCATTTGAAGAACAATTGAAAAGGGGTTAGTCAGTCTTGCTATATGGTTGAATGCCATTCTAAAAGTATGAATTGTTCATGGCCTGCAAGAATAAAATACCAAATCACATAAAGGGAGGTCCATTGGAGTACTGTCAAATTATTCATAGGAAACTAAAATGTAGACAGGTTTGGAATAATGTATTTCATGATCTGAAAGATAATAACTGCCAATGAATAATATTATACCCAGTTAACCACTCTGTCATAACTGAAGAAAAAAATAAGTACTTCCCACAATAAAATAGGATAAAGGAATTTGAAACCAAAAGCAAACTTTATAAAAGAAACAAAAGGATAGCTGATAGACCCACAACTTTGGAATGAACATGTCCAGTTCTAGCATTTATTTTGTTTTGTTTGTCCACCTACAGAAGGGAACTACTAGCTGAAGACTGTGACTTTTGTTTGTAATTTACAAGCTTTTATCTCAGATCATGAGATGAGAATGAGGCCATCATGGAATGTGGCCATCTTTACTAGATAGTTGTGCCCATTCCCTAACAGTCTGTCTATCAAGGGTCCTTTCTAACTTTTCTTTCTTTTGGTTTTTAGAGTCTTTGTGTAGCTTTCACTGTTCTGTAACTTGCTCTGCAGACTAGCCTGGTCTGGATCTCACAGAGCTCCACATTTCTCTGACTCCTGGGTGCTGAAATTAAAAGTGTGTTCCACTACTGCTCATTATTTCTTTATTTTTATTACTTAAATTTATTCATCTATTTAAGATCTCAACCACAGTTTTTTTCCCTCTTTTACTCCCATTCCTTCTTGCTATATCTCCTCTAACTCCTGCAAACCATTAATTCTCTTCCTGCTCAGAAAGAGACAGGTCTCACATAAGTGTCAACAAATCATGGCATATCAAGTTGCTGTGGACAAACATAGTCTCCTAGTTTTAATGATGGACAATATCACCCCATTTGAGGAATAGGTTTCCCAAAGTCAGTCAAAATATTGGAGACATCACCTACTCCCAATGATTAGAGCCCCATAAGTAGATAAAGTAATGTAACTGTCACACAAAAGTAAAGGGCCTATATTAGTCCCACACAGGCTCCATGACTGTTGACCCAGACTCTGTGTGCTCCTACAGAACCAGAATAGTTGTTTATGTTGGTTCTCTTGTGATATGCTTGACTACTCTGGCTCAGTGTGTGTGTGAATGTAAGGGTGTAATGGGGATTGTGAGAGTGGCCAACCAATGACTGGTCTGATCTCAGACCCACACCAAAAGAGTGATCCCACACCTGAAACTACCTGGCATGCTAGAATCAGAGGATGATTGGCCCAGAGACCTAGGATAGAACCAAAGACAACTGAGAAAAAAATTTAATGTAATGATGCCTTAAAAAATTATTATATTTATATATTGGTGACTACCTCAATTATAATCAAAGAGCCTTCATCCAGTAACTAATGAAAAATGATGCAGATATCAATAGCCAAGCATTGGGCTGAGCTGAGGGAATCCTGCTGAATTTATGGAGGAAGGATTTTACAAGCATCTTTAACTTTTAATCTCTCATTTTCTCCTCCAACTCTTAAATTGCTGTGATTATAAACTAGCTCCACCAAATCTAACTTATGTTTATAACTTATAAAAATAAATTCTTACTTTTTTCTTTCTGTTTTATTTCATCATAATGAAATCATAGTATTATAGTAAAATAGGGTGCAGTTTCCCATTAACATCTTTCAAGATGCATAATACTTGGCAATTTTTTCAAATCAACATGGGCAAAACTATTTTACCAAAATCATTTACTAATAAAAATAGCTATTTCAATTATGTAAATAAATGCATCTGTGTTATTTTGAATTAGTAACTAAATCATCATAAATATATACACATTTATGTGTGTATATAAATATATTTATCTCTATTTAAAATATGTGAGTAATTGTCAAGCATAAAATAAAAATAACTAATTACAAACTATCAAAGAAAAAATGAAATATATTTAGGTTTATGACTGTTACTTAACATAAGTAGCTTTTAGATAAGTATTTCATGCTTAGAAATATATTAAATGCTAATAAAACATACAATATGGTGCATACTTATAGTCCCAGTACTTGAAAAGTAGAAGTAGGATGATTAGGACTTCAAGGACAATCTCTTAAACATAGATAGTCCCAGGCCTGCCACTGCTATGTAAAACATTATATCAAAAAAAAAACTAAAATAATTAAAAAGAAAATTACACAAATGCCAACTATTATTGTTATGATGATCTGTTATCTACTGAATTTCATTCAACCTAAGAATAAAATTAATATTGGTAATCCTATATTGTAGAAATTCAGGACATTATATTTTCAAAGCTTTCTCTTTTAAGCCTTGATCTGCCCAAGCAGAATGTCAAAATTTCCATTCTCATTTTAACACTGTAGATATATCAAGCTTTTCTCTCACTATAATTACTTAGAAGAAAATTAGTACCATAAAGTCCTTCATTTATCATCCTATGATGTTCTCATTTTTTCGATCTAGCTTTTATGAGCTTAAATTCAGCTAGAAGTTTATTATTATTGATTTATAAGTAGCCAACAAAATAGTAAATTATGCATTTGAAAGCCCTTCTTGCTGACATTTTTAAAGTTCACTGGACACATTTTTTTCTATAGCAGGAATATGCTGGTAACATTCAAGGTCTGCAATCTGATTCACATGTATACTTTATTAAGACATAAATGCATTCAGATCTTATGAATACTTCATGTGTAAGTGTGCCATAATTTCATACTGCCAATTTGAAATCATTTTTTTCTACATCCAAAGACTGCCTTATAATACAACAGGTATAGTCTGATAATTATGTTAAGCAAGATTAGATCTCACTGTCTTCACAAAGATAACCAGGATGTATTCATGAATCTTAACTGTGTCCTTTTTAACTCTCCCTGTATTATGCCAGGAACCATTAGAATGTGGCAACATGTGAAAATTCACAATATTACCAAGAGATATTCATGGTAATTATGAAAAAACAAACACAAAAGAAATAAACTGAAGCAGTATATGACACAAGGTTTCATGCAAATAGGAAATTATAAAAGATATTTGTTTATTTGAAATCTAAAAAAAAATGAGTAGGCACTATATATATATATGTGTGTGTGTGTGTGTGTGTGTGTGTGTGTGTGTATACATGTATATGTGTGTGTGTATATATATATATATATATGAGACTTAACAGGGTGAAATATAATAAGAATAACTGAAAGAATCCTGGTCAAGGACTGTTGACATACTCCTCCCCATATGTTGGAACACCACTCTCACACCTGGTATGGGACCTCTCAAATAACAATGTGAGGAAGTCCCTTCATAGTAGCTGTTTGGAAGTAATGTTTTCTGAGCACTCCCAGAGTGATACATAATTAAGAACAAGTCAAATCACTCCTTGTCAGACTTTTAAATAGATTAAACATTGTCTAAGGCATATGAAAATAACTGTCCAATATTCAAGTCATGAGTCATAAATGATTTCAAGAGAAAGTCATATTACTTCATTAATGGATTAGTTTCAAATATATCAATGCAAAAATCAAAGCTCTCATCTTAAATAATTAAAAGATTTTTTTATTTTGGAGACAATTGAGTAAAAAGATACAGAAATACATATTTATGTTGCACCAAATAATATTGTGAAGCACAAATAATAGAAACACAGAGAAAGAAATTGGGGTTCAAACTTAAAACCAGAATAACAAAGCAGTCAAGCCACTACAGAATTCTTACCTCTCCCAAGGCTGGGAAATCACAAACTAAGCAGACTAAAACTTTCTATCCCCTCATTTTATATTCCCTCTAGTGGTAGATTAAAGGTTTAGGCCTCCCTAGTAATGGGATTAAAGGTGTAGGCCACCACCAGCTGGATTTGTTTCTCCCTTGATCTTGTATAATTCAAGGAGGCCTTCAACTTACAGAGATCCATCTGACTCTGTCTCCCAAATCCTGTGATAACATATGTGTGTCATCATTGCCTGACCTGTAGTGGGTATAGCTTTGCATCTGGTATTCAGGTAAGATTTATTTATCAAAATACAAATAATATGTCACTACCATATTGTTCTCAATTAGAAATAGTTTCATGAAGTTTTATTCCTTTACAGATAAAAGAAAATAATACATCTGAGAGGCAGTAACAAAAAAAATGGAAAGTTCTCTCTAAGTCTAAGGTGATATCTGATAACATTCTTAGATTTGGGTGGGTAGAAGATAATGGTCTGTAGGAGGAGGCTGCTTGCTCTTTCCTGGCCACCCAGTTCTGAAAGAAAAACACAGAAATCATATTAATTACAATAATTACAATACTGTTTGACCAATAGCTTAAGTTTATTTCTAGCTAGCTTTTACATCTTAAACTGACCCATTATGTTATTAGGTGTATTACCACAAGGCTCGTGGTTTACCAGCAATGTTCCCGGGCAAAGCTTCTTTCTAGCTATTCTTAGTCACAAACAAGTCAAAGCACACAACAATAAAAAACACACCCTAAGTATTAATCAAATCCACATCATCTTTATTTAGAGGAAAGGGATCTCATATGAATTTCTATGGTATTACTTTTACATGGTGTAATGAATTCTAAAAAGTTTTGGAGAAATCTGCAGGCAAACAAAAGCATGTCTTTTGTTTTAAACAAAGATATATTTGGCAAACTTGAGAGAAGGCTTAGCAGTTAATAGTATTTGCTATGCTTCCTAGGAATCTAGTTTCATTCTCAGCACACATATCTTGCAGCTCACAACCACCTATGACTACATTACTCAGTGGAGATGATACCTCTAGCCTTATAAACCTATAACATTATACATATTTTCATATGCATACAAACACTTAAATTAGAATATAAATCAAAAGAAAAATAAGACTATTTTAGTTATCATAGCTTGTTTTAATATTAAAAATAATATTATATATAAGATGCATCTTGTTCGTGTTTTTATTTGTATATTTTCTATAAAAACGCTAAAAATTATTATGCAAAATTTCAATATTTTTTATTTTGAGTTGCATAGGGTAAAGTGTTTCATTTTGATATTATAACATATACTGTAACATCCTTTGGTTATGGTCATACTGTCATTTTATCCTTTTTATTTTCCTTCTTCTCTTCTCCCCATTGTTCCTTTCCACATAACTAATAGTTCTTCTTTTACTTCCATCTCATTTTTAATTTTCCCTGAGATTTCACATATGTGAGGAAACATATGCACTGCTTAGTTTTGTGTCAACTTGACACAATCTAGAGTAAGTTTTGTAAAAAGGCCATTCCTCAACCAATGTGCCTGTGCTGCATTTTTTGATTGACAATTTCTTTGGAAAGTCCCTGCTCACCGCAGGCAGTACCCTCCCTGGACAAGTTTTACTGAGTAATATAAGAAATAAAACTGAGAAATTCAAATTAAGCAAACCAATTTATCAAAGTTCCTTCATGGCCTACATTTAAGTTCCAGTTTCTAGGTTTCTGTGGTATTTACTGCCCTGACTCCTAGAAAGTAAACTATAAGTGGCAAGATAAAATAAACCATTTTCTTTTTGTTGCAGTGTTCTATCACAGCAATAAAAATTCTAACTATGTCAAAATATTTGTTGGTGTCCTTTCTTTTCCAATTTTAGAATTGTTTGAGGATCATTGCTACTTCTTTATTTCAAAATGCACAATTATATTCTGCAGTATATGGGTTGTGGAGATGGCTCAGTGCTGAAAAGTGTTATTGTGATCTTGCAGAGGACTTGGGTTTGGTTACTAGACAGCAAATATTGGCATGTAACATTCTGGAACTCCAGTTTAAGGGGAGCCAATTACTTTTATAACATTGTTAGATTAGTGGAAACATGTGGCAAACATACATATATACTCAGGAATATACATATACACATACAATAAAATAATAATAAAATTCAACATTAAAATATAATTATTTGTGTTTTTTTTGTGTTTGGATATTCAAATAATATTTCAAACTCATTGCTTCTAAACTACATATTTAATTTTCTATAGTCTTTTGGTACAATATTAACAGATAATATGTCCCTTTATCAATTTTGAGATCACTTTCTGATATTTTAAAACATAAATTTTGAAATTATTCCTAAATGATTGTGTAAATTTTATTGCTATGTGTTGTATGGTACAGTATATTTCCACCAATCTGTTAATGGAAAAGGATAATAACAGTTTAAATTATTTTATCTTTCTATGTATTCTTTATCACATGTAGCATATGCTTGAAGAAACTATATATTTGATAAAGTTGTAGATAGATAAATGGATAGATGATGTGGGAACTCCTTCAATAAATGGCCTTTGAGGTGCTAGACCATTTTAGGCGTAATTTGGGGAACTAAAAATCAGAATAGAAATATGCATACTCTCTCTTGGCTTCTGTATTTGGTTCCCATTACCCACTCTTAAAGAGGATTATTGATCTCTGGGTCTACTCTTAAATAAAGAACCCTTTATTGTACTCCATTCTGAGCCAGTGTGGGACTATTGCAATCCATTACAAATTGGCAATACACATGGATCCTGATTCCACATCCACCACGACCAGCCCAAAAGGTCTGTGGCTCAGAAGGTCTCACACCCCATCTTGCATCCCTGCCATGTCCCACCGCAGACCACTACAGCCACTCCTGCTGGTGCCCAGGCCCCATTGCCTGCCCTTCCCTCATGCAGCCCACCTGCCTGCACATGCTTTTCACAGCTGCTTTACCCACAGCCTGAAATTGTTTTTCTACATGTCAATTTGCAAACCAGACTACTGTCTACGAGCATAGACTTCTCTGGTTTGTGTCTGTGGCTTGCAAACTCTAGGTTCACTAATAGTCTCACCATATAAGGAATCAAGATAATCGCTCTCAATGTGTTAAGCATATGTGTTAGTATTTTAAGTTGCCAAAAATGTAGAACCAAGTGCCTCCACCATGGAATTAAGCAGGACCAACATATCTCTCTACTGCATGCACCCACAAAAGCAACACCTTCTGGACAATAAAGATTATTATGTCTATATAAATTTACTAAACTCTCATAGCAGAAATTAGTTCATTTGCTAAATAAATAAATAAATAAATAAAATTGAAAGTTATAGAATTGTAGACAATATCTCAACCCAGGAATTTAATAATATTTTTGCTTATACTATGGATGGTTTCCTAAAAGGTTTATGTGGTTTTTCTAATACATCAATTTTTGTGATATTGGGACTTAGATTTATTTTTCATGTTATATTCTTAAAATTATGGTTTGATATGATGGCACTTTTAGAAATGATACAGTCCTTACAGACTAATAATGAATAGCTTGCTGACAGAATTCGTATAACTTAAAATCAAAAGTAAGCTGAAAAATTAATACCATTGAAAAGGATACCATTAATTTGAAAGAAAAATTCAATACATGTCAATGTGTTATGAAACCTTACAAAAGAGTATTAAAAAATTCTTACTGTTGAAATGAACAATCAGAATATTTTTAAAAGTTATGATAAGTAAGCAGCTAGAGAATCTGTAGTAAGGTGCAGCTATGGGCTGCATTCCTGCCGCCCCGGCTCCCGGCTGCCTGACTAGCTTATGCCCCAAAATAATTACATGGAAACTGTATTTTTTAAACACTGCTTGGCTCATTAGTTCTAGCTTCTTATTGGCTAATTCTCACATCTTTGATTAACCCATTTCTAATAATCTGTGTAGCACCACGAGCTGGTGGCTTACCAGGGAGATTCTTAACCTGCGGCTGCCTCGGAGAGGAGAATCATGGCGACTGCCTGACTTGGCTTCTTTCTTCCAGCATTCTGTTCTGTTTACTCCACCTACCTAATTTTCTGTCCTATTAAAGGGCCAAGGCAGTTTCTTTATTTAACCAATGAAATCAACACAAAACAAAAAATCTCCCCCATCAAGAATCTCTCCAGGAAAGCACTCTGCCTGCCATCCAAATAGTATCCAATGATGAGAAGCAATCATTAATGGAAAAATTTCATACCTTGCAATTACATGTGTGGAATTAGATCCATAATTTGTTTGAGTTGATGAAATCATTAAAAATATTCACTGGTCAAGAAATTTAGGCTTTACAAAAAGAAAGTTTTAAAAGAATTTGAATTGATTAAAGAAATTATCAAAATTGGTAAGCAGAGAGGGAACGTACAAAGAAAGGATTTAGCACCCCCATACTTGTTAGAGTTAGAGATCACTTACAAAGTAGTTTAACTACTTACCCCATAATCACCTCTGACAAACTGTCAAGTATTAAGTACCCAAAAGGAGTCTAAGAATATAAATTGAAACCTATAGCTATGAACAATATAAAAGAAATTAAGCAAGCAGTAGTATCTGATGGCTTTTACTCACCGCTTGTTAGGGAGATGGTAAAGGCTTCAAGAAATAAAGCTACCTCACACAAGTGGCTTCAATTAGTCACAATCACAATGAAAATGAAACTAGTGAGAAGAGGCAAAATATTATGAAGATGGAAGATATAAAATAATCCTATACTAGCTCAGAATTACATATAACAAAGGGTTATTTATTAAGGGGTAGACATGCAGAACACAGTCCTCTGTATGAACAGTGAACAGGACCTGAATTGAGGAGCTAGGAGAGGGTGAGTGAACACACACATTATGTCAGCAATTATAATATAAGAGGCCAGGCCCATGTTGGCTATTATCTTAAAGGCTACTGGCTGAAGGAACACTTACAGCAATATTACAACAATACGGAAGAGCAAAATGATTTGACATTTGGAAGTAATTTTAGAAGTTGATGTTCCCTTCCCCAACAAATTTTGTCCTCAGTGTTAGGGACATCAAATAGGCATTGATGGTAACTGATATAGAGTTGTGAGTTGGGGTGGAAATTATATAACCTCAGTGATCTCTTGTGAAAAAAAAAAGAAATTGAGTGGGATAATTGTTAGATTGGTGTAAGCTTATACACACTATGTGTGAGTAATAGAATGAATATTTGTGAGCAATTGTTTATAGACAATTTACATTGGTATAGATTCTTATATATTGATACAAATTCAAATTATATTTGTTATATTGAATATGCTCCTATTTCTGTTTATAATATTTTTACACCTATGTGAAGTTATTATGTCATATTGTATGTATGCATGTTTTTACCTCTCCTTAAGACATTTTGTATATTGATACAATTTTAGGATATATTTATCATATTGTACTATATATATATATGTATCTACCTCTGATCAAGATACTTATACATTTTTTACATTTGGAGGTTATTGTCCTCATTTGCTGCAGAGTTCTTTAAAGACTATTTAATATTCTTATATGAGGCCTTACTCTTTTTTAATTTTTATTGCTTTATAAATAATACCATTAAAATTTTTCACTTCCTCCCTTCCTCCCATTTCCCTCCTGCTCTCCCACTCATCCTCTTCCTTCAGTCCTAAAAGAGGGCAGGATACCCTGCCCTGTAGGAAGTCCAAGCCCCCCCCCCCATCCAGGCTTAGGAAGGTATGCATCCAAATAGAACAGGATTCCAAAAAGCCGGTACATGAATTAGAGAAAAATCCCAGTGCCATTATCATTGGCTTCTCAGTCAGTCCCCATTGTCAGCCACATTCAGAGAGTCTGGTTTGATCACATGCTCATTCAGTCCCAGTCCAGCTGGCTTTGGTGAACTCCCATTAGATGAGGCACACATGGTTATTAGTGGTAATTCTTATGAAGATCTATAATTAAAAGGAGCAAAATAAAACTTCAAAATAGACAGTTTGAGGAAAAAAGGAGCAGAAAGATATGGAATGAAATGTCCTCAAGAAATATTCAAAAAGAAAAGAATATTAAAGAAAAACAGATGATGAATGGAATAAAAGGAGTCATAAACTCAAGACAAGATTCCACCCAACTAAACTTAAAACTTGTGGAACGGGATTAAAGAAAAGTTCAAGTAGTAAAGGGAAGCATCAAAACCAGAAAGTTTTGAAGATGTAATTAAGTGAAGAAGCCAAGTTCCATGCAGGATTTGGCTACTTTGACAATGGGTTCTGGCTTTACAATCAAGGATAAAAGAAAGGGATTATTTAAATTACCTCCTTGGCTAAGGGAAACTGTTGAGGCTAGGCATATGTCAGGGGTGTCATTGAATAAAGTTATGAAAGTGGAAGCCGGATTTCACTGGAGACTCTAAAATGTTTGAAATGGTAGATTAAAGAGAAAAAATCTAAAGAAAGCTGCAAGAGAAGTATAGAACCAGCCTAAAAGAAAGAAGTATGTTGCAGTCAAAAAATCTAAAAGAAGTTGGAGATCTAAGGAGCCCTTTGACAACAGATGTAGAAATGGAGAGGTTAGAGTTTGCCCTTCTGGTTTTCTGCCATGATTTGGTCTAATATTTCCTCACTATGCTCTCTTTATTCTCAGTTTATGGTGGTTATAAATAATCACTTCTACTACGTTTTGGAAGTATGTAATCTGCTTTTTGATTTTGTTTTTTTTTTCAGGGTATTATAGTTATAAGATTGTATTAAATCTCATAAGAGACTTTGAACTTGCATTTTAACTAGTATTGAGAATGTAATATACCATGTGGACATCTCAATGTGGATTAAATTCATTTTGTATTATGATGTGGTTGTAGGCCTCTGGATCCAAGGAATGAAATGTGGTTTGAAAGGGAATAGCACTATAGGTTCTTGGATTTGACTGCTTAGTGAGGAAAAGACGCACTATTTGAAAATATTAAGAATTATGTCCTTGTGGAGGATGCATGACACAACAGCCTTCTGGGTTTCAAAAGCACAAGTCAGATCCAGTGGCTGATTCACTCATCATTTTACCTATGGATATGGATGTAGATCTCTTAGCTACCATGTTTGCCTATGTGCTATTATGTTCTTGTCATAAGGATATTGGAGTAAACCTCAGAAACTAAGCAAGCATAAATAAAATGCTTTATTTTTCTAGAGTTGCCAGGGATGTGGTACCTTTTCACCACAATAGAATATTGACCAGGATAGCACCTAAATCATGTAAACATTATCTGAATGTTCAATAAGACTATTGTTAAAAAGATCTACAGCTTTATTGTTTAAATCAGCTGATTCCCAAATGCTCACTTCAAGAATTTGTCCTTATTCTATAAGAGATCTGTTTCTGCAGGTTTGATATAGAAAATCCTCAAGTATCAGCAAATTTCTTCAAGCTTTCAAGATTTTATGAAGACATCAGATCAAATTAATTTGTACCAGTAAGGCATGGCGTGAGCTTTTAAATGATGAAACCACCCTAATTATCTTTACTCAACTCATCTCTCACTTATTATCTCTCCTTTTATCCTATTTGGAGCTATTGCTTCTTGCTTCCTTGATGTGATGAGGATACCAGTTTCTTCTCTCTGTAGCATGGTCACACTTCACACCAAAACAGAACTGTGTCTATGCTCTGACTTAGATACCTAGCCAGATTTTTTGGGCCTAAACTGATATCCTGCATTATTGTTTACCTATTCACAGAAGATAAGGATTTTCTGTGATTTGGAGATACCAAAATAAAATCTTCATCCCAGCTGAAATATTTTATTATAAGATCTTTCTTAAGATATTTCTTCTCTAGCACAGTATTTTTTTAGGGCAGGAAAAAAAGTGAGGTCTACCATTTCAATGCAGGTTGGTTTTAAAAACACAAATCTCCCATATTTAAAAAAAATAGTTTTCTCTTAAACATTATATCCTGACTGCAGTTTCCCCTCCCTCCACTCCATTTAGCCTCTCTCCCATCCCCTCTCTCCCCCACATCAATGTCTCATCTGTTTGCCCCCACAAAAAATAACAAATAACAAAGCACACACACAGGCTTTTTAGTGATATCCACTAAACAGAGCATGACAAGATACAATAAGATTGTGCAAAATCCCACATATCATGGCTGAATGTAGCAACCAAGTAAGAGGAAAAATTTTCCAAGATCAGGCTAATGACACAGGAACAACTCCACTTCCACTGATGGGTGTCACACAGGCACACTAAGCTATAGAACCATAGGGTATGTGTAAAGAAACTAGCTCAGACTCATACAGTGTCTGTGTTGTTTTCTTTTTTTTTTTTTATTCTTAAATATGGTTTAATACTCTTCTCCATTTCTGTACATCACAACACCGAGATTCTGCTCTTAGGGTCTCTCTGCAGAGGCTAGGGAGTGCAGGCTACGGTTTCACCCCTCTCACGTATGTGTTTTATGCGGAAGTGTAACACATATCGGTATATATTGATACACACATCAATATATAATGCAATATATATCACCAAGGAGAACACATTGATTAAAGAAATACAAAAATTTGGCATCATTTCCAAACTTAAATAGTAAAAATAAAAACTACAAAAGGAGCTGCATACCCTAAATGTATCATGTGAAACAACAAGCATATTCAAAACTGTAAATTTACATCCGATTTCTCTGGTCTTGTCACATTAGACCCATTTACAATGGCAAAGCCCTAAGGTACTGCTGGGAAGAGTGTGTTTGCTTGTTCTTGGGTGTTCTGCAAACAAACAGCAGAGCCCAAAGCAAAAGCCTGTTCTGGTGAAGCCTGCCATGTTGGTGAACATGAGAGAATTGACTTCTCACTGGGGGTTGAGACATCAGGTTACACGACAGACAGTCATTTGGACCTCAGAGTACAGTGTGAGAACCAGAAGCTTTACATTTAAGACATACTCCCTTCATTCAAGTGAAACAGGATTATTGGAGCGATAGGCAGGTCTGTAACCTGGGAACAAGGAGCTGGTTCAGACCAATAAAGCTACAAGTGACTGAGTCAAGTCAGTGAAGAACAGCAGTCAGGCACTAAAGTGTTAAAAGTACCCAATTTGAAACCCAATGTACCCCACCACCCTGGTGAGTGTGGGTGATACCAACTGACTTTAAAACCTTTGGTCCTTCAAAGTCCACTTGGCATGCTTTCCCCATTGCTGCCACTGGGCACATCCTACACTTCCTTTACTGTCACCACCTTGAGCACAACACGACCTTGTACTTCAACTGGGCTCAAATCCAACTTACAGCCCAGCTGTGAAGCATAAGCTTCAGGTTTTCGGCCAACTTTTGGATCTAACATGGTTTAATCCATGGTGCCAGAAGCTGTGTCCCATCCCTCCCCCCCTGCCCTCCCCACCCTCCTCCCATACTTTCTCATCCGAGAGTGCTTTAAGTCCCACTTCTGAAACAGATGCTCCAGCCCCACCAGGGGTTTGAGAAACATGCAGTCATACATGTCTTGTCTGTTGTTCATGTGAGAAATCTTGCAGTTCATTTGGAAGAAAAAAAATCAAAACACATAATCTCATGCCACCCAACACAAGGAAACACGACCACCTCTGTTTATCAAGAATACATCCAAGCAAAATCATCTTTGCATTTTTTTTGGTTCCACTTAAATTGCATGTTTTATTTCTCCCAAACCCAGCAATAGCACAGAAGCCCCATCGTGTCCATCCCACACTGGTTCCTAGTAGGCTGAGACAAAAGGGAGGAGCCTCATTAATGTTAGTGACACTAAGGGCTCCCAAATGCTTGGCACAAATGTGCCTCCAAAAAGATGAAAGCCAAGAATGCGCTGGCCCCAATGTTTCAGCACTCAGTCTGACTTTGCAACACAATCTGCACCTTTGAAACAGACAGTCTGGGAGTGGGAAGTGTGAGGGAGTGAAGCTGAAATTGCCTCCTATTAGCTCACCCTTTCAACATTAAACAGACACCAAGAGAGAAACAGTTCCAATATTTCACCACATATATTTCTTCTTGTGCAGTCTAAGCTGAGAATGCCATGTAAATAGGTCACTGCGAAATGCAGCAATTTAGTTATTCTCTGATCAAAATAAGAAACAAACCAGTATGATCTCACTTCTACTAACTTTTGAAGGTTTACAGCAGTTAAAGTATTTTTGCTTCTATGTATGAAGGTTAAAAAAATCATTTTTTTCATAAAATACAAGAGCAACCAATTTTACCATCAAGTAAAAGTAAAAACTGGGGTTCTTTTTTAAATTAGTCCAGTGGCATTTAGGACTTAGTTGTGGCTGCTGCGCTGACTCCATGACAAACCAAAGTGTAGGGTTGGGTCTGGTTTTGTTTCGCTTTCTTTTTAGTATCCAATGCTCACGGATTAAGTTCTGAAAATGTTCCAATTGTAAGGCAGGGATCTGTTTGGATTCCACCACGGGTATGCTCCTTGGGTTGAATGCTGGAGGGTGAGGCACATTTTGCCGGACCCATGTCTACTACCTAGTAGTCATCAAGGTCAAAAAATTCATCGTCTCCTCCTTGGTATTCCATTCCCTGGAAATCTACTCGGTACCGCAAGATACCTCCAATTCCACCAAATCCTTTCACAAACTGTGATCCTTCTTGTGACTTATCTGTGACAATTTCTAGTGTAGCTCCAAATTTTTTATAGTTGTTAGCAAACCATTCCAAAAGGGGCATGCTCTCAATCAATTCATGTTCTTGTCCAGTCTCTTTGTCTGTGAAGTGAGACTTATCCTTCTCTTGTTTTGGAGTTAAATAGAGAATTTTCTCCTCTTCTGTGCCTTGGCAATGAAGAACGTATCTCATTATATCCAGATTTTCATAGACTATTAAAATCTCTACAGCTCCCATTTCCAAAGCCTTTAGTGTATCTTCAACTCCAAAACAGTACTTGCCCGTGTCCTGGCTAATTTCATCAAAGTATCGCCCTATTAATTTCTTCTCTTGGATGAACTTCACGTTGGAGAGAACTTCAGTAGATAACTCAATGGCTTAAAGTCAGCTGATCCAGCTAAAACCAGACCAGCCACATTTACTTTGTCTCCAGAAATAAACAGCTGCACAGCAGTCTCTGCTACTTTTCGAACATAGTTATGTCGCTTTTCTATTCTTAAACGGGCAAAACGCAAGGCTGATTGACCTCCTCTGCCGTGTTTCTTTGGGAGATCCACAGTGAATTTGTGCAGGACTTCTCTGGTGTTTCCTTGGAGCGTGCCAAAAAGAGCACCACTGCCGTCTATTACAATAAAACCAAACTTGCTGTCATCTGAAAGTAATGCTGTAAGAGACTCTGTATGAAACTTGTTGTCACACAAATACAATGATGTATTAATAGGTTTGAAAGGTTCAAAGTCAATGTTGACTTTCTTTTCCTTTCCTTCTTCCGTTACAATCGTTCCACAGTAAACAACCAGACCATTTGGAGGTACTTTGTTATAAAGTTTGAGTCTCTGTTGTACAGATGTGATGGCTCCCAGGACTGAAAGGCGGTTTACTCGTGACTTAATGTTAGAAGCAGTTCCAAATTCGTCTGCTAACATCTTTGCCACTCGTGAAATCTGGTCTTTGGGAGGAATGATCAGCGATATCATGCTCGTGCCATTGCTGCGGGCCGCCTCCAAGCACTTAATGAGCTTCTTGATCTTCCAGATCTCCACTCTTAATGAGCTTCTTGATCTTCCAGATCTCCACGTTCCTATCGGCAGCACTGGGGTCGTCCGCCATCTTCTCGCCTCCTCCTCCCTAGGGCCCCAGTGCTGGGCGGTAGCGGCGGCTCCGCATCGGCGGTGGCTCTGATGTAGGACACCGGCTCCCTCTCTCCAGGCAGCTGCATGTGTTGCAATCCACTCACATGGGGCCTCTGATCTCACTTCCTCCGCTAGGGGCGGAATGGAAGGCGGCGGGCGGAAGGGAGGGGGCCGGTGCCCTGTGTTGTTTTCTTTAGTTTTTGTGAGAACCTATGAGCCCTGTTGGTCATGTGCTCATGGTGTCCTTGATTCTTCCGGCAGCTACAATCCTGCCCCCTTTCTGTTGTTGTTCTTCTGGCTCCATTCTCCAAGGTAATGTTTGGCTGTGGGTCTCTCTATTTACTGTCATCTGTTTCTCAATGATGCCTTTCTCATAAAAAAAAAAGTCTTAGTCACCAATCTATTGTATAACATAATATTATTCAAAATAAAAAAAATTCAACAAATGGTGCTGGTCTAACCAGATGTTAGCTTGTAGAAGAATGCAATTGGATCCATATCAATCACCCTGCAAAAAACTCAAGTCCAGAAAGATCAAAGTCTTCAACATAAGTTCAGAAACACTGATACTAAATAGAAGATAAAGTGGCAAATAGCCTTGAATTCATTGACATAGGAGACAGCTTCCTGAATAGAACACTGATACTATGAAAACTAAGAACAACAGGCAATAAAATGAACATCATGAAACTGAAAAGTTTCTGTAACTAAAAAGACACTATTAATAGGACAAAACACCAACTTCACACATGACAGAGGACTAATATCCAAAAAATACAAAGAAATCAAAAAGTTAGACATCAACAAATCAAACAATTCAATAAAAATGGACATAGATCTACACAAAGAATTCACAATAGAGAAATAACAGATGACTAAAGACAACTTAAGAAATGTTCAAAATCCTTGGCCTCCAACAACATGACTGATGCTTTCTTTTACTGTTTTCCTTACATCACCAGTGAGGGGAATTGCACTTCCTCCCTTGGGTTATACCTAGCATTCTAAGGTAGTGTCTGTTTTTTTTTCTTTTTTTCTTTTTCAATTAAAAATTTCCACTTCCTCCCCTCCTCCCATTTCCCTCCTGCTCTCCCACTCAACTCTCCTCCCTCTCCCTCCAGTCCTAAGAGAGGGCAGGCCTAGGAAGGTGTGCATCCAAACAGACTAGGATCCCAAAAAGTCAGTACATGTAGTAGAAACAAGTCCCAGTGCCATTATCAATGGCTTCTCAGTCAGCCCCCATTGTCAGCCACATTCAGAGAGTCCAGTTTGATCACATGCTCTTTCAGTCCCAGTCCAGCTGGATTTGGTGAGCTTCCATTAGATCAGGCACACTGTCTCAGTTGAAAATCTAAGGTTATATATATCAGCACTTTTCAGTTCTCTACGTGTGTTACAGTAGTCCTTCCTTTATTTTTTTATATTAACCATGTCTTCTTGCATCTTCTACACACAACTTTTTTCATATGTGGGGAGACATTTGATAGTATTGTTGTCTCTAGTCCGTCATCCTCCCTCTTCCTTGATGTACAATGTTTTTAACTGACTTTATAAAGAGCAGTTTACCCTATTATTAGTACTATTCATTTGAAGAATGCAAATAAAAATATAGTTTAGCTTCAATTGAGACCTTGAAGAACAGGCACATGTCCTTTTAAAAGTTTTATCAGGATTTTGAAGAGTTTCAAAAATCATTCAAATGACCAAAATATATATAATATCTAAAAAGTGTAAATTATTTAAACTTGTTAATTGGGTATGATCTTAACAGGTATGGAAAAGCTGATGTTTATTATTTTAAGGTATTTTTAAAACATAGATGTAAACTACTGCAATTTATTTTGTCCAATGTCAGTTGCAAATATCCACTCTTGTAATTAGTGCCAGTGTCTTATGGACAAATTAAGCAATTTGTCAGAAAGAGAAGTTTGATTCATAGCTCAAAAATATATAGAATGTAAAATTGAATGTTAAATATTTTTATTGAATATTTTTTTAAAAAATTAAGTTTTATCACTTACATCTTCATACTTAAATTAATGAATAGATAAAATGATCACTAAAAGTATAATTTTCTTATACTTCTATATAAGTATAAAGTAAAAGGATGTTTTTAAATTATACTTTCAATTTTTAATATTCTTATAATATTCCATTTGCTTTTATTGTATGAATAGGTTCTTAACCATGGGTGATATAAAGACTTTATGAATTTTATTTTTCTTTTTATTTATTTGTTTTTTATTGAAAAAATTTCCACCTCCTCTCGGCCTCCCATTTCCCTCCCTCTCCCCACACTCTTCTAATCCTCCCCCCACTCCTTTACCCCTGCCCCCATTCCATTCCCCCTCCCTCTCCAGTCCAAAGAGCAGTCAGTGTTCCCTGCCCTGTGGGAAATCCTGGGTCCTCCCCACTCCATCCAGGTACAGGAAGGTAAGCATCCAAACTGGCTAGGCTCCCACAAAGCCAGTTCATGTAGTAGGATCAAAACCCAGTGCCATTGTCTTGGGCTTCTCATCAGCCCTCATTGTCCGCCATGTTCAGAGAGTACGGTTTTATCCTGTGCTTTTTCAGTCCCAGTCCAGCTAGCCTTGGTGAGCTATCTCAGTGGGTGGGTGCACCCCTCACGGTCCTGAGTTCCTTGCTCATGTTCTCCCTCTTTCTGCTCCTCATTTGGACCTTGGGAGCTCAGTCCAGTACTCCAATGTGGGTCTCTGCCCCATCTCCATCCATCGCCAGATGAAGGTTCTATGGTGATATGTAAGATATTCATCAGTATGGCTATAGGATAGGACTATTATAGGTTCCCTCTCCTCAGCTGCCCAAGGAACTAACTGGGGACATCTCCCTAAACACCTGTGAGCTCCTCTAGAGTCAAGTCTCTTGCCAACCCTAAGATGGCTCCCTTAATTAGAATATATGCTTCCCTGCTCCCATATCCGCCCTTCCTTTATCCCAACCATCCCATTCCCCCAAGTTCCCCCCATCCTCCCCTTCTTACCTTCTCACATTTCTCTCCCCATTTCTCCTTACCCCCATCCCAACCCACACCCAAGTTCCCAATTTTTGACCGGCAATCTTGTCTACTTCCAATATCCAGGAGGATGACTGTATGTTTTTCTTTGGGTTCACCTTCTTATTTAACTTCTCTAGGATCACAAATTATAGGCTCAATGTCCTTTATTTATGGCTAGAAATCAATTATAAGTGAGTACATCCTATGTTCATCTTTTGGGGTCTGGGTTACCTCACTCAGGATAGTGTTTTCTATTTCCATCCATTTGCATGCAAAATTCAAGATGTCATTGTTTTTTACCACTGAGTAGTATTCTAATATGTATATATTCCACACTTTCTTCATCCATTCTTCCATTAAAGGGCATCTAGGTTGTTTATAGGTTCTGGCTATTACAAATAATGCTGCTATGAACATAGTTGAACAAATGCCTTTGTAATATAACACAGCATCTCTTGGGTATATTCCCAAGAGTGGTATTGCTGGGTCCTGGGGTAGGTTGATCCCAAATTTCCTGAGAAATCGCCACACTGATTTCCAAAGTGGTCGCACAAGTTTGCATTTCCACCAGCAATGGATGAGTGTACCCCTTACTCCACAACCTCCCCAGAAAAGGCTATCATTGGTGTTTTTGATTTTAGCCATTCTGACAGGTGTAAGATGGTACCTCAAAGTTGTTTTGATTTGCATTTCTCTGATTGCTAAGGAGGTTGAGCATGAACTTATTTTTCTTATATAATTAAGTTGAAATCAAAATACATTTCAGTAGCTCACTATCCTATATAAGTTTTAGAATTAAAACTACAAACATTTGACACATTATAGGAAAATATTCATTGCCTTATTAGTTGTATATTTTTAGATTTAAATATAAATATAATTATTGAACAGAAAATACATATTATAATATTATGGAATAATAGTGTTACTGGTGTAATAACCAGGCTAGCTTTATATGAAACAGCAAATTTTAATGAAGGGATAGCTTACAACACCAGGGATCCAGTGATGATAAGGAAATACAAAAAATAGAGCAGCAGGGCTCACGCTCGCCAGATTTATATGTAAACATTAGCCCGAGGCGAACACGCCCCCTAATGGGCTAGGCTATCCCTAGATCTTCCCTTTTGTCTAAATAAGACAGAACTAAACCAAATACAACTATATACAATAGTAAAAAATAATAAATATAACAAACAATATTGAGAACAAAAGTTTTGCTAAACATTCTATCTCAAGGAGTCTAAATAATGTAGAGAGTAACTACAATTATATAATCTTCAACTCCATCAAAGATCTGAGAAGGGAGTTAATATTACTTAACAAACGAAAGATATCCAAAATGTGCAACAAATGACATAGACAACTGACTACCTGGGCAATCACCCAAAGTCTCGTTTGCAATGTTGAGTCAACTAACTTTGGCTAAGGCCTAACATAACTGACATACCATTATTAAAGGCAAGGAACTTTCTTAGAACTATCCTACCCTGCCTTGACAAGATAAGACAATCCTGTTTCATCCACTTATGGATATTCTGTATCTTTGTCAGTAGTTGAGGTATGTCCTTTTCTTAACCCAGAGGCCAGTTATGCCAAGAAGACAAGCTCCCAGTGGAGTGTCTTTGGTGTTCAACGTTCTCTCGGGAGTAGAGTGGTGTCGGCAGGAGTGATTGTGTCTCATTGGCCCAGAATTCTAGGTTAGATTAAAGGCCATTTTCTACAGCTCTTCGAAGAGGCTGAAGATTATACTATCTATACTAAATATAATCTCTATGTATCTAAAAGACCTGATTAATTCTCAAATCCTATCTAACTTGAAGATTAAGAGAATAAACAACTGTGCAATATATGAAGACAATGATCTTCACATGTAAACAATGTCATTACATATCAAATGTAAATAATATCAGAGGTAGAAATGTACATTGTAATATGGTAAATGTATCAATACAATATAGACAAAGTTATAAGCATACTCTTATACAAAATGAAGGTAGGAAAACTCACATTCAATATTCAATATATCAATATACAAGAAACAGTACCAATACAATTTTCTAAAAACATTAATTCACAAATACCAATCATCCCATCAAACCAGTTAATCCCCCCTTTTTTGAAAATACCCCTAATTCCATAAAATATCTCCCCATTCCCTCAACCCTAAACCAACCACTAAATGATGTCCCTAACACTGAGGGCAAACTCTGTTGGGAGAGGTCGTTCTCTAAGATTGCTTCTAGCTGACATGGGGGCGACGTTCTTCTTAGGGGGTCCTGTGAAAGCAAATGATGTTAAAATTCTCAAGTTAACCTTTGACCTAAGAAAATTGTAACTAGTCTCTGAGCATTTTGAGAAGGTCCGGCCAGAGTGTTGTAAAAAATGTGCACCATTCGAAATTGCCTCATGCAGTTGGTACAAAAAACAGGTCTAATTTTATCGCTTAAAAAAAAAAATTCATGAAGTCATAAAAACCAGATTGAGTTGATGCTGTGGGGCCCCATCTTCATCCTGGAAATTTCAAAGATTACTGTAGGAAAATTTGTTGCTTGTTATGGGAAATTTAAACATTAACAACAAAGACATACACTGACATATAAAGAAAGACACAGACATGAGGAAAGGCAAAGAAAGTTTATCAAGTATATAATTATTCTCATTCTGTCCCATTTCATGGCTCCTGACCTGAGACAGAAACTCTGAAATATCTCTTATCAACAGGCTTGGGATTGAAGAGGGACTAAGCCATAGTCCAACTCCAAAACCAGCTCTACATATTAATAAAGAAATATTCGATAAGACATTATATGTAAGTATTATATATTACATATATGGTTTTATTGCCGATACTTAGTGGTTCGTAACTAGTTTCCATCCATCAGTAATTAAATATTCAGGGTCCCTTAAATTCTTTGAAGATGAGTATTTTCCTGTGGAGATAAGAAAAGAACCCTGCCCCCAACCTATCTGTATTTCTCACCAATACAAGGTCCCTGCCCACCTCCTACCTGTATTTCTTACCATCAGAATGATCACCATCCTTGTGAATGAATTGTTATTTATCTTTTCCAAGTGGCTTCTCTTCTTCAAACCGAACCTTTATTAATTTTGACAGTATCCACAATTTTTCCTCACCTGTGGAGACAAGAGCAAAACCCCTTCCCCAATGCAGCACATCTCCTGGCTTCCATTGTGAGGTCAGCACATTCTTGAAATAAACTGGTTGATTTAGTTCAGTAGACTTTTCCATTATCCAATGTCTTTCTGCAGCCATTGTTCCCTTCTCATTAGCATTGAGAAAATTCAAGCATTATGTAACCTATTTCTTGGGGTGTTTCCCACCCTTTTCTGTTTGCTCAACATATCCATTATAGTTCTATTTGATCTTTCTATGACTGCTTGACCTGTAGGATTGTATGGTATACCTGTAACATGCTTGATATTGTAATAATAAAAAAACTGTTTCATTTTCCTAGAGACATAAGCAGAACCATTATCTGTCTTTATTTGTGTAGGAATACTCATGATAGCCATGACTTCTAATAAATGAGTGATTACTGAATCAGCTTTTTCTGAACTTAAAGCAGTTGCCCATTGAAGCCTGAATAAGTGTCAATGGTGTGATGAACATATTTTAATTTGCCAAATTCTACGAAGTGGAACACATCCATCTGCCAGATTTCATTCCTTTGGGTGTCCTTTGGATTAGCCGCTTCAGGCAGAGGCATTTGGTTATAGAAAGAGTAAGTAGGGCATTTCTTTACAATCTCCTTAGCTTGTTGCCATGTAATAGAAAGCTCTTTCTTCAAACCTTTGCTATTAACATGATGTTTTTTATGAAATTCAGAGGCTTGTAGCACACTACCAATCAATAATTGATCAATTTCTGCATTACCTTGTTCTAGAGGACGTGGCATACCCGTATGGGATGGGATATGTGTTATATACATAGGGCAATGTCTGTTCCTGATCAAATCTTGTACCTGCATAAACAATGAGGTTAGTTCTGTATCATCAGGTATAAATTCAGCAGTTTCAATATGTAAAATAACTCTTTCTGCGTATTGTGAATCAGTAACTATATTAATAGGTTCTTTAAAATCCCTTGGCACCATAAGGATGGCATATAATTCTTCCTTCCTGACAGAATCATAAGGACTTTGTTCCACCTTACCCAAGTCTTCTGATTTGTAACCTGCCTTCCCCGGTTTATTGGCATTAGTATAAAATGTATGGGCTCCAGTTATTGGAGCATCACAGATGATTCGAGGAAGGATCCAAGAAGTTCTCTTTATGAAGTTAAGCCTCTTGCTTTTTGGATAGTTGTTATTAATGTCTCCCAAAAAATTAGCACAAGCTCTTTGCCATGGTTCATTATCTTCCCATAATTTCTTTAGTTCATCAGCAGTGAAAGGCACTATAATTTCTGCTGGGTCTATGCCTGCTAGTTGACGAAGTCTCAACTTGCCTTTTATAATCAACTCAGAGGCATTTTCCACATAAGTTTTCATTTTTTTACTTGGTTTATGTGGTAAAAAGATCCATTCCAAGATAATATCATCTTTCTGCATTAAAATTCCTGTAGGAGAAATTTTTGATGGTAGTATGACGAGAATACAATCGAGCTCTGGATTCACCCTGTCCACATGTGCCTGTTGTAATTTTTCCTCAATCATTGTCAGTTCCTTTTCAGCTGTTAATTCTCTTGGGCTGTTCAAATCTTTATCACCATCCAAGGTTTTGTTCAAATGAATTATTAGATCGGGTGTTATCCCAATAGCTGATAGTAGACTGGAAATGTCTCCTAAACAGTCTTTGAAAGTCATTAAGAGTCCGTAGGCGATCTCTCCTAATTTGTGCCTTTTGTGTCTTAATTTTTTGCAAACCTATTTTATAACCTAAATAATTAACAGAATCCCCCCTCTGAATCTTTTCAGGAGCAATCTGCAGTCCCCATTTAGGTAAAAGTATCTTTATTTCTTCAAACAGTCTTTCCAAAGTATCCATATTTGAATCGAATAACAAAATGTCATCCATGTAATGATATACTATAGATTTGGGAAATTTCTTATGTATTATTTGCAATGGTTGATTCACAAAATATTGGCACAAGGAGGGGCTATTTAACATACCCTGGGGGAGGACGGTCCAGTGGTACCTCCTTGAAGGTTGAGAATTGTTATAAGTAGGCACTGTGAAGGCAAATTTTTCTCTATCTTCTTTTTGTAAAGGTATAGTGAAAAAACAGTCCTTTAAATCAATAACTATGAGAGGCCATCATTTGGTAATAAAGAGGGCAAAGGGATTCCAGATTGCAGAGGGCCCATAGGTTGAATAACCTTGTTGATAGCCCTGAGATCTGTCACCATTCTCCATTTACCTGATTTTTTTCTTAACCACAAATACAGGAGAATTCCAAGGGCTGGTAGATTCTTCTATATGTCCAGCATCTAATTGCTCTTGTATCAGCTGTTCTAAAGCCTGTAACTTTTCCTCAGCTAAAGGCCATTGCTTTGTCCATATTGGTTTCTCAGTCAACCATTTTAGAGGCAAGGCTGTTGGTATCTCTGAAGGGACATCAATTGCTTGTTCTTGTACAACCTGAATGGCCAGTTTTCTCCGTTTGTAATATCTTTTATTATTATTTTCAGAAATATAGGCTCTAGAAGTAGCAGGAATGTTAATTTGAGTATTCCATTATTGTAATAGGTCACGACCCCATAAATTCATTGCAATATTGGCGACATATGGTCTTAATTTTTCTATTTGTCCCTCTGGCCCTATGCATTCAACCCATCTCATGCTCTGCCTTACTCGAGATAGGGTTCCAATTCTCAGGAGCTGAACATTTATATTCTGAAGAGGCCAATACGGATACCAAGATTCTGTGTTAATGATACTTACATCAGCACCTGTGTCCAGCAGGCCAGTAATAAAAATGCCATTTACACACAGTCTTAGATTAGGTCTTTGATCACTTATAGAAGTTTACCAAAACACACGTAACTCAACTTTCTGATCATTATTGCTTGTAACAGTAGGCATGGGGATTCCTAATTGTCCTGACGAGGCACGTTCTCTGCAGAAACTGGAAATGACTGAACCATGTTTGCCATGGGGGCCTGTGAGGCCCCCCTCTCACGTTTCCCATCTGTATCAGGTTGCCTTGTCTATCTCTTGTAGACCTGCATTCATTTGTCAGTGTCTGCCTTTCCCACGTCTTCTACATAAAGCTGAAGGCTGAGTCCTCTTTTGTTATTTCTAGAAGATGCATTATTATTATTTCTGAAAATCTGTCGTCTACAATTCCTTTTCATATGACCCATTGTGCCACAATTAAAACATTTGGTATTCTGGTGTCTCCTTTTACCATTAGAAATTGCTTCTTCTACCCATGCTTCAGTGCTATAGTCAAATGTATGAACATTCAGTGTATGCAAGACCCATTCTTCCAAGGGTGCTGATCTGAGCTTTAAAGGCCCCAAGATCCTTTTGCATTCCACATTTGCATTTTCATCAGCCAAAGATTCAATTATTATATGTTTGCTTCTGGGTCAGATATCCCTATTTGTACAGCTTTAGTTAGTCTTTGTAAAAAGTCACTAAAGGTTTCTCTCTGACCCTGTTTAACTCTGACAAATGATTCCATTCTCTGTCCTGGGTCTTGCATCCTGTCCCAAGCCCTTAAGGCTGCTGTAGTACACATGGAGAGTGTGTTTTCATGAAAATTCGCTTGTTCCTGAGGGTTGGAAAAGAGCCCTTCACCTAGAATTTTATCTAGGTAAATCTCAATTCCCTTCACTCTTTCCTGCTGTTCTAAGAGTCTAGCCTCTCTCCTGAATAAGCATTTCCAGTTCAATTGCGGTCCACTCTCAAGTACCACAGACGCTAACTGTAGCCAGTCAAAGGACGTGGCCCTGTTTATTGTGGCCCAAGATTTTAGCATCTCTTTAACAAAGAAGGCATGCATCCCAAAAGTCATCACAGCCTGTTTAATTTCTTTGAGATCATTCATACAGACAGGCTCCCATGTATCTTCCTTGATGACCCTAGGGTTTCTGGAACCAACCACTTTTTCTGTTGTTATTACTGGAAAGGCAGGTAGAACTGTAGGTAGAGCTTTGTGGGAATTGTCCCGGATAGATTTAGACACAGATGGAGTTAAAATTTGCCTTTCTACCCTTTGCTCTTCTTCATCAGAATTTAGAAATTCCTCAATCTTTTCAATTCTGTTCACCATTGCCTTCTGCAATGTCTGAATCTCCTGTCCAGAATTATGTTCCAAAGCTTTCATTGAGGATTCTAGAGTATGAAGTTTGTCCATTAGACATAACATCCCCAAATATTCCACAGCATAAGCAAATGTGTCACATCTTAAAATAACATTCTATGACAACAAACAATTAAAAAATACCAGCTCAAACATGATGAAAACATAAATGTAAATCATGGAAATATAAAGGTAGTGGAAGAAAACAAGAAACAAAGTTCTCATTTTAGTGGCCCAATACAGTCTATTCCAAAAGTAATGAAATTTCAAGTATAATGAAACCAAATCACATGTGATAACAATAATTGAAACACTTCTCAATGGTAAATGGAGAAAACAAAATGGGGAAAGCAGAAATTCTGTAAAAAAGAGAAAAATTGTTAACATGCAATATAAAAATTATAACATGAAAAATAAAAAAAATCCAAAAAATAGCCAAAAAACAGATTAAAAGCAGAAAGTAGCTTCAAATAAGAACTTGCCCCCCCCAAAAAATGCAAAAGAGTAAGTACATATCAATGTCAACTATCAGAGTATCATAAAGATATACTAATTATACATGAACTCATCTCATTATGAAAGTGCTATAGTTTGTTTTTTATGGTGCTGTAAAGAATATTGTTCAAAGAAACTTGTGGAAGAATTTTATTGTTTTATGGTTATAGAGAAGTAAGTGTACATCATTGATTGGAAGCATGGCAGCAAGAGACAGACATGTTGGCCAAAGGAGAATGGCATGGGCTTACATTTTCAACTGCAAGCAAAAGCAGAATGCAGATATCATATAACACTATAAACATTCAAAGCTGGTCCCGAAGCATAATTCTTCCAAGAAGGACACACTTCCTAAACCTCCTCAAACCATACGACCAACTGAGGACCAAGTCAACAAATACATGAGCCTATGCAGAATATTCTTATTAATACAATCACAATATGCTAATATCAAAAATTCTCATGTCACATCAAATTCACATAGTAAAATGTCTAAAGTTTCATCAAAATTTATAAATGACAGTATCATGAAATTCCAAATTCCTATTCATTGTTATATATTCAAAAATTTATTTTTTGCAAAATTGTTATCTGATTTCTCTTTTTTATTGCAAGGTAGATGTCTATAAACTACTAAAATGGTAAGGTAAATGTAGAGCATTTACAGAGCAAAATGCTATCTAGATATAATAAATTAATCAAATCCTATCATTTAAATTGATGATAGACTATTGGTTCCCTACATTAAGTGAACTGATCCAGATATCTACATAAGCTGGTCTTATAAAAGTTGAACAAGTTGGTGATGGCAAGACATAGAGGATATATGGACAGTGAGAGGATTGATATGTATGGGTAAAGGTAATTAAGTTATAGCAGTATAGAAGCAATATATCACTGGACTACTGCATGGTGGGTGGGTATAAGTTGACAGAGACTATTCCTTCATTCCTGTCCACCCTGACCCAAAATAATCACACAGAATCTGTATTAATAACAAGACTTCTTTTCCATTGACTCTAGCATATTCCTAGCTAGCTCTTCCATCTTAAATTAACCCATTTCTTTTATTCTGTATTTTACAACAAGGCACAGGTACTGGCTGACTGCTTGTGTCTTTTTCCTCTGGTGGCTACATGGCTTCTCTTTGACTCTAACTATTCTCTCTTTATATCTTTTTCAGCCTGGCTATTTTCTTTTAAGCCATTGGCCAAAAGCAACTTCTGTATAAACCAATGGCAATAAAATATGTTTACAGCATACAGACAGGAATCCCACATCACATTTTGACTTTAATATGGCAAAATTACATACAATAAAACAGCTATTAAGCAAGAATGATAGCTTCAATATTTATATCTCCTTTGATTTTTAGCATAACTAAGGGAAACTATAACTATCCATTCTTCTACTTCATCAAAGACTCCAGAAGAATATAGTATTACCTAAGTTAATAGGAAGTGCATTGTAAGCAAATTCCAAAACTCTAGAATCAAAGAGACATCTCTCTGACTGGGCAGTCACCCAAAGCTCTTCTGTTATCATGATGGCACCAATCTTCAACCTAAGGCCCCATAGTATCTGGCAGACATTTTGTGAAGCAGGAAATTTAAAGACAGTTCCACCTATATTGGCAGTTTGTCAGTCACTTTCTTCTGTGTCCTGAAGAATGTCTGGAAGACTCTTTCATGAAACAGTAACCCTGAAGGACTGCCTCACCTTTAGGGAAGTTCAGTTTTACTTGGGTCCTGCATGTCCAGTTTATACAGCATAACAACAAGCAATCCACAAAAGAGCAGTTTCTTGCCGAAATTGCTAGCACACCCCATAAGGAGCCTGAAAATATTTCTGTGTATCATGGCAGAAATTTGCCATTCTCTCCTGTCTGTGCTTGACTGTTAGACCCAATCTGGCTGCTTTCTTAGGCATGGAGTTCTAAGCCATCGGCATGGTCTCAGCTTCTCTCCTAACTCCAAGTGGGCCTACAAGTACCCAGGCCCACAAACCCCATTCAAGTGTTTTGTAGCTAGACCTCATAAAAGAGCAGAGTGTTTGTACTGCCAAACAGGAAACCACCACCACTCAGTTTTTTGTTGCTAATGCTGAATCATGAAGACCTCTCTTAAACAAGCTATGGTGCCCCTGCTTGCCACCAAGAAACAAAGCTCATCAAAAAAAATGGCTAAACTTTGTTTTTTTTTTTTTAATGTATCTAGATTTTCATTGCAAGCTCTCTCAGGTTTTATGTGGATTTAGCTGGCACACATTGGTGCACCAATCTGTATTTAGAGGCTCTTCATTCCTAGCCAACCTGTCCCAAAATATTTATACAGAAACTGTATTAATTACAAAACTTCTTGGCCAATGATTCTAGTGTATTCCAACTAGCTCTTACACCTTAAATTAACAAGTTTCTAAGCCATTGGCCAAATCAGCTTCTTTATCAAACAATAGCAATAAAACATATTTAAAGCAAGCAGAAGGGTGGGTATCCCACATCAGTTATAGACAACACTACTTTATACATTTCTAGAATCTATAAGAAATGTTTTAAAAGTTTTTTCCAGGATGAAAGAAATATTGGAAAATATGAACATATTTTACCAAGGATGAAAGTAATGAAAACATATTTAACCTAGTTTAAGCATTGTTCAGTATATACAAGATAATCTTTGTTGCCCTATTAATACATACATTTTTAATGTTTTTCTACATCAGTTAAAAATAGCAATATATTCACAAACAATATGGAGCCTGTGATAAAACTATTTTAACATTCTTTCTCCAAGCAGAATGTCAAACTCAAATATGTGTGCTTCTTTTTACTGAGTAATTTCCCCCACAGACATCAATTGTATCTCTTCTCACTTTTGTTACTATTCAACCTTGCATATTTAAATCATTTTCTAGTTTGATGCCCCAATAGCTTGTATACTATAACATACCATAATAATATTCCTCTTAGATGATTTGACTGCCTGTATTGTGTTGAGCTATAATTTGTTGAAAGAAAAAGAATTTTTTTGGTCAATGTTTGTAAGAAATACACATTGAATTTAATTTTGTGAATACCTTAAGAGCATAATGGAACTGGAATGTACAAGTTCCATTTTAAATAAAATTATTTAAGGATGAAGACTTTGGTCCTTCTAATTACCAAGGTTAATTCTACAATTGCTTCCATCTTTAAAACTCCCCTTGCTACACATGGCTGGTAAATATTTTAGTCTTCTAATTTCCAGATTAATGATGAGAGAATTATCTTTGTATCTTACTATCTTACAAGATTGTTTCTACATTAAAATGTCTATACACATAAAGTTAATTGGGTAATTTGAAATTTAATTTTCCTGTGCAAAGTTCTTAATGTATTATGCATAATAGTTATTATTGTTTTCTGTGCTGCAAACATCAACTCTTGGACATATGAGATGGCTCAGCAGAAAAATACAATTGGCATTAAGCCTGACTTTGATCCCTGGTTCCCACAAGGTGGAAATGATGTGGACAACAGTTTTATCTTGTAAATATTTGTTTCTTGTACTTGTTTAATAAAATTATGATTTGCCGGTAGCCAGACAGGAAGTAAAGGTGGGGCAATGAGAAGAGGAGAATTCTGGGAAGAGGATTCTACAGTCTATAGTCACGACCCAGCCACATAAGAAGAAAGATGTGACTGTCTCACTTAATAAGGTACCAAGCCGTGTGGCTAACATTGACAACAAAATGGGCTAATATAAGTTATGAGTTAACAAGAAGTCTGAGCTTCTAGGCCAATCTGTTTATAACTACTGTAGATATCTGTGTAATTTCTTTGGGATTTAACAACAGCAGGAGCTGGGCAAGACAGAAACCTCAGACAACAGAATGGTGCCACATTGACAACTGTATCCACATAATACCTGAGAGAGCTTGGTAAATAATTCTAGACTAAAAAGAATAGAGTTAAGCACAACTTAATGATAGCAGCATTTTCTTGTGTTGGCTCTGCTTGCTAGAGGCAAGTGCTCTCATTTAAGAGCTGCTTCCTGACTAAGCTTTAGCTGCTGTCGGAGCCCGTGTGGGTCCAACACAGATTCCCTAACTCGGCTGAAACGGAGTCACAAGGAATAAAACTGACACAGCTTACACGGTCATCATGGAAAGGCCCGATCTTTCTTTATTCTCCAAACATCTTATATATCAACCCATCAATTGAGCGGGAAAACACTTTAGGTTGTCTCCTAGGCAACCAGGTGCCTGGGCTCAAGTCATGTCCGCATCTAGCAGTCAGGTAGGCCATGAATTAGCATCTCTATAAGACATCCCTCCAAATTACAAAGGGAGAAAGCACCGAAACTCTAAACTCTTAAGTCATCAGCTTTAGTCAACATCTCTTCTCAGGTAATCTACATTCTAACAAAAAAAATAAAAAGCAAACAAAAAAAAAAAAAACTAGGAGCACCACATCCTGGCTATTGTTACACAGAGACAGCTTCTCTGCAGAGTTAAGTGATCAGCTCAGACTGGGCTAATGGCTCTTTTGCCATACCGAAATAGGGGCCTACAAGCTGCAAAAAAATTTGCAGCTTTTTAAGAGGTCCTGCCATAAAACACTTAAATGGTGTTGATGAAAAGCTGACTGCATGCTTTTTTTCTTTTTCTTTTTTTTTTTTTTTTTTTTTTGGTTGCAGGGACCTTGAAATGCCATAGACTTGTGGCAATAAACATGACTTCTGCCAGTACGTCTGCCAGGAGGCTGGAATCTCAGAAAGCTAAGGAATGGGCTGAATCCAGCCATCAAAGCCACAAACTAAAGACTCATGTGGTCAGAAAAAGAGAAATACAGTAAAGATAGTTTCAGATGAAAAAGTCTCTAAACAGTTTGCAATGTGTTTAAAAATATATGTAGGCTTGGGTGAGAAAAGAAAAAAAAGTTAAAGTCCTTAAAATTAAAAAGAAAAGAAGAGAATAGTTGAGTGTGGTGACACATACCTTTAATCCCAACACTTGAGAGGCAGAGGCAGACAGACCTTTGTGAATTCAAGGTGAGGTGGCACATATCTTTAATCCTAGCACTTGGGAGGCAGAGGCACGCAGATCTCTGTGATTTCAAGGACAGCCTGGTTTACAGAGGAAGTTCCAGGACAACTAAAGATACACAGAGAAACCCTGTCTTAAAAAGCTAAAAATTAAAAGTAAAAATAAAAGAAATAGATTTTAAAATAAAGCCATGTAAAGATGTGAAATGCACAGAGTCTGGATACTGTGTATTATTATGTTGTCTTTGAATTGCTTGACAGCTGAGGAAGGAGCAACAGCACCTAAATGGCATTTAAATATAAATGCTGCTGGATTAATAAAATATAAATATTTTGTAAATGCCTTACTTGATTTCAGAATTGAAGTCAAAAGCATGTTACTTTGGAAAAGGGGTTTTGTTTTTGTTTCCACACAAAATGAGAGGCTATGTATTTATTCTGGGCTAAGAAAAATAAGGTTAGGTAAAGGAAGACCCTCTGGGAAATCTCCAAAAGAAGTGGATGGCCAAGATGTCTGAGTTCTACATCCAGACAAGCCTCAAGACTGCTGACTGAAATGACAAAGCCTCACAAGATGCTCCAGTCACAACTTGATCATAATTCTCAATTTTCTTTAGATCTGATTATTAGCACCCCAATTCAGCATATATTATCCTGAAAAACTACAACCAAATTTCCAAGAAATTGACTATGGATATTTTTTTTTCTTTGTTTAGAATGTTGGTTAGAAGTTGTTATAGATAATGATCAGGAAAAAAAATAAACAAAGTTATTAGAGTCAGAGTTCTTGTTCTTTAAAAAAAGGGGGGAATTGCTGTGGGACAATGGTTTTATCCTGTAAACATTTGTTTCTTATATTTGTTTAGTAAAATGCTGATTGGCCTGTAGCTAGGCAGGAAGTAGAGGTGGGGCAATGAGAACAGGAGAATTCTGGGAAGAGGATTCTGCAGTCTATAGTCGTGACTCAGTCACAGAAGAAGAAAAATGTGACTGCCACACTGAATAAGGTACCGAGCCACGTGGCTAACATAGATAAGAATAATGGGCTAATATAAGTTATGAGTTAACATGAAGTCTGAGCTAGTAGGCCAATCAGTTTATAACTAATGTAGACCTCTGTGTCATTTCTTTGGGACTAACAACTGCGAGAACCAGGCATTACAGAAAACTCACACAAAAGTGGTAAGAGAGAATAAACTCCTCAGCTTGTTTTCTGATATCACACACAGTGTGGCGGGCACCCACTGGAATACCAATATAGACACAGAGAAAAATAAATGTAATAAATTTGGAAAAACGTCAGTTCACAAAGAGCAAAACAGCTATTCCAACACACAACCTCATCTCATCAATTTTATATTTCTCCATTTCCAAAGTTACTAAAGAACACTGCACATATGTAAAAAAGAAATGTAATTTGATTTAATATTTAAGATATGCTTTTGGAAGATATACTTGTGAATAAATACAAAAGAGAAACATATTTTTTTCATTTCAAAGCTTTTACTTATCCCTAAAGTATGTTTTATTAATTTGCCTTTCTCTAGAATTTGCAGTATATTTAATAACAATTCATGATATTTTTGATGGTTTATGAATACAATTGCATGATTACCTCTTTTCTTACTCTTTTGTTAGTTTTTGAGAACTGCATCCTTGTCAGCACATACCACTGTAGTTGCCTGCATATATACTACATAAATTACATGTAATATAAACACTAAAAAGAGCTTCATCACTACTCATTTTATTTTCCTACATTTGTAGATATTTAAGGTTGTTTATTGGTTATGACTATTTATCCAACTCTGTGCCTTACGCTTAGAATGCTTCACTTTTTCTACACTACTTATAGAGTTCTTACACTATTTAAATGAGTTATTTCTTTTTTTTAAATTAAGACCATCTTCATACTTTTTTATTGTTTCCATTGATAATCACTACTGAACATCATTCACTATTTGATTTACTTTTGGGAAGACTTTAATTTTAATCTTATAACACCTATTTTGTATGTGCATATTAATGTGACAATGCACTGGATCATGTATACACATATAGAACTTAGAGGCAAACAACAGTTATGTTTTTCTCTCTCCCGCCCCCTTCTTTTTTGAACCAGGATCTCTTAGTGAACCCGAAGTACACCATTTCAATTTGAGTTAATGTGTGATAAGATTCCTAAATCTGATGGTATCTCTGATCAAGTGCTTGGGTTATGTAGGAATAAGCCCAGCCCCTTAGGGGGCGTGTTTGCCTCGGGCGAATGTTTACTTATAAATTGAGCAATCGGGAGCCCGCGTGACCCTTCTGCTTTCCTGGTCTCCACGGGAACGGTGGTTCTGTAAGTCTATTTCCCCATTAAAGCTGTATTTATTTTTACAATCTGTCTGTATTCATTTACGCCGTTACAGGGTTACAGAGTGTGCTTAAGTCTTCAGATTCTATGTGATGTTGGGGATTCTAACTCAGTTCCTCATGTTTGTGTAAAGAGCACTTTATCTACTTAGCCACTTTTCTAGTCTATAAGCCTTTTTAAAGATCCTTTAGATGGATATATGTGAAGGATTCATTTTTGTGTCTCTGTATTGAGAACATAGTAGTCCACTGTATATATTTATCACCATTTCTTTATTCAAGAACCATTTTCTGGATACTTAAGTTGACTAATATAACTATTTCAGCAATTGAGATGGGAGTGCAGTTATCTCTTAGATATGCTAATTATAATTTTTGACTTATTTACAGGAGTGGAGTTCCTGGATTATATAGCACAACTAGTTTCAATTTAAAGGCAGGACATAATTGTGAAACAAAGTCTGATCATGCCACTAATAGTCTACTCCAAAGTTTGTGGTGTGCTGGTACCTGTTGTGCTGACAAAGACTGAAACATAGATAGATGAGGCAGTCTTTACTATCTGATACAATACATTCTATCTTAAAATTTGGCCTTTTAACCATGATATATTAAATACTTTTCTGTTCCTGTGATTAAAAAAAAATACCCTAACAAGAACCATGTAATGGACAAGAAGATATTTTGGCTTATATTTCCAGAAAGTATATGGTCTACCATAGTGTAGAAGGCATATGTCAGAAATATGAAGCTGAAATGACAACCATGATAAGACTGTTTACATTTCATCCACATCCAAGAAGTAGAGTGCTGACAAAAGTCCTTCATTCAATAGCCTTTAATAAACCAGACAACATGCCGGGCGGTGGTGGCGCACGCCTTTAATCCCAGCACTCAGGAGGCAGAGGCAGGCGGATCTCTGTGAGTTCGAGACCAGCCTGGACTAGAAGAGCTAGTTCCAGGACAGGCTCCAAAACCACAGAGACACCCTGTCTCGAAAAACCAAAAAAAAAAAAAATAAATAAATAATAATAATAATAAAATAAAAAAAATAAAAAAAAAAAAACCAGACAACTTTTGGAATGGTCTCATGTACTATACATGCAGATGAAAAGTGTGTGAATGTCTCTAGCATGCTTTATTCAGTTCCAGTTTCCAGCACATGCAGAGGACTATGGATCTCTACTCTTTCTGTGAATGTATAGGCCTGTTATACTCCATTCTAGACTATTTTGGAATTTTTTGTACACCAACTAATTGGTACCCACATTATGTGACTCCACACCATTGCCAGGCTCTGCTCAGGACCCTACCTATGACCGTCACCTACACCATGCAGCAGAACTACCCCTCAGTAGCTGACCTACCCCTTTCACACATAGCTGTGCACAGTTTGGTTTGACTGTCCAGCCACACTGACTTGGAAATTTTCTGTTGGCCCATACTGGCATGGTTTGTTCCCACCTATTAAGCAGCTAAATTACTACTGCCACCTTCAACTTTCTGCTATAACTCCTCTGTGCCTTCTCTGGTTTCTGTCAGACTTGCTCTGATCAAGCCTAGCTCTGACTCTGGGAGTAGGGGTTCTAACCCTGCACCTGTAGTATAGGCTTGCATTTTCAGTTCACATCCATGAATGCCTGGATCGAGTTCAGGCCAGTAAATTCACAACTCGAGACTGTCTGTAAACTCTGGTTTCCTTAGACAGTGGGGCTGATCTATTGGGAGCTAACCAAGGCCAGCTGGACTGTGACTGAAAAAGCATGGGATAAAACCTGACTTTCTGAACATGGCGGACAATAAGGGCTGATGAGAAGCCAAGGACAATGGCATGGGGTTTTGTTCCTAGTTCATGTTCTGGCTTTGTGGGAGCCTAGCCAGTTTGGATGTTCACCTTCCTAGACCTGGATGGAGGGAGAAGACCCTGAACTTTCCACAGGGCAGGGAACCCTGACTGCTCTTCTGACTGGAGAGGGAGGGGGAGAGGAGTGGAGGGAAGGGGGAGAGGGGCGGGAGGAGGGGAAGGGAAATGGGAGGCTGGGAGGAAGCAGGGATTTTTTTTTCAATAAAAAAATAAATAAAAATAAAAAAAGATAATATACCTTAAATCATTTTTAAGCATAAATAAAATTCCATGACTTTGTTCTTCCTCTTGTATGTTTTTATACAAGAGATTTTTATAGACCAAAACTATCTTGTTCTATTAAGCACTTTTTCTGAAAGAAATCCCAGAAATGTAAACTTGAAATGCTTTATTTTTCATGTTAAAATATAAAATTTTATTAAATGATTGGAGAAAATATTAGTTGAATAAAATCTGAATAAAAATAATAAAAAAACTCTGGTTTCCTTGATATTGTGCCCAAATCAATTCTTCTCTGTATGTGTGTATGCTAATCTTAATTAACTAAAATAGTCAGTAATTATAAGTCTCAGATAATTTGGGTATTGATTTAGGATCTATCTTACTGCAGAAACTGTGAAACCATGCTGGCCAATTAAGATTATTACACATACAAGAATTTTCTGAAAATTTTAAAAGATGTAAGTTAATTTGATTAATAAGTAAATAACTTGAAAATTGACAATCAACATCAAGATAACTGCAGACAATATCATCAACCAGGAATTTTATAACTTTTTTTGTTTCTGCTATGAATGGAAATTTGCAAAAGCTATATGACCTACCAGGCATATATATATATATATATATATATATATACAAATATATATATATATATATATATATAGTCACTACAGCTATTAGCTTTGTTTTTCATATTATGTTCGTAAAGAAATGGTTGGATAACAGAGTCAGAAATAAGAAACTTTTAGGAATGATACAATCTTCAGCATAAAGTATTCACACTATTGAAAATGATAACATTAATTTGATAGGCAAAATTCAATCCTTGTCAATAGTTTGTGAAATCTCATATAAGGAAAATGAGAGATTATCTGAAATCATTCTTATTGTTGAAATTGACAATCAAAATCTGTTTAAAATTTATGATTAGGTAACAGATAGACCATCCTACCAGAAAGGCAATCTATACACCATCCAAATAATATCTAAGGATGAGAAGATATTGTTAATGAAAAAATTGAAAATCTTTGGATCACAAGTGCATAATGAGATCAAGAAATTAAATGATTTGATAAAATCAGTAGAAATATTCAAAGTTTAAGTGATTCTGGTTTTGCAAAAGATAGTGATAAAAAGATTTGAATTGATTGAGTAACTTGTTATGACTGATAGTTAAGGAAAGTAGGTCAAGCAAAGCAATTAGCATTGCCTTTACCTATCAGAGTCAGAGATGACTTACCAAAGTTTTAGCTACTTATCATTTTATTACCACTGGAAAGTCAGCAAATACTTAATATACATACAGATATACAGAATATAAGTAGAAACCTATAGATATAGGTGATCTAAAAGATATCAAGCAAGGAGCAGTATTTTCATGGCATACATTCACAATTTGTTAGGGAGATGGTACAGATATAGGCTTCAAGCAATAGGGTAGTTCTACATAATTTTGTTCAATTAGTTTCAATGCTGCTACAATATGGACCAAAGTTACATGGGAAGTGCTATTAGACAGAAGTGGCTAAAGCCCTAGAACGTCAAAGTAGAGTCAGAGGATTTGAGACCTCTGAAGATCAAATTCTTGGTGAGGACCATTATACTGTTCCACAGAATTGAGCTATTTACAATGGACACATGTTTTCTCTTTACAATACAACAGGCTTCAATGCTTAGGATAAGACACAAGAACTAGAAAGAAGAATTGAATCATATACTAAGGTCATACAAGGCCAAAGAGAGCACTTCAGTAACTTTTTATTTTTTTATTTTTTTTTTACGGTTTTTACAAATATTGTTTATTTTAATGAAGCTGGTACAGACGATGTCCCTTGAAAACCCATGTCCCAGGCCAAAAACTACAAACAGAATCAAAAGGAGCAGTGTCTGTTGCATACACTTCTGCAAGAGTAACTTTCCTACTAACTGCTGATGGAAATTACAGCTTTTCTGGGATCTTCAGACAGCCTGCCTTACTCTTCTCTCCAGTGAAGCCATCCTGGAGTTAGCTGTCACTCTCACTGTATCTGTCATCTTGACTACAAACGTGATGCTCTTCTTTTGGTCCAGACCCTCAGATTTTAAAAGTAGCTTCAAGCTGAGGAAAGGTCATTTTCCCACAGTTCAGGTCTCTGAAGATCTTCCATCTCCCACTGAAAACCACGGTCCAGGCGTGAAGCAACTGCATGCTGGAACTTCAGGGCCAACTGGAAGGTCATAGGAAAGCTCCCACTGGTCCATCTTTTTATCATCACAAACTTGAAAATGCACAGTCCTGAAAAGGGTGGCCTCTCTGTGCACATATGAAATTGTTTAAAATATGAAGGGCAATATTAAGGGAGCTGAGGTCTGATCACCAAAAATCAGCACAACAAAAACAACCAATAATGAATATTGAACACTAGAATTCAAATTACCAGATGTTCTAAAGAGATGGAGTGCCAGTATTCAATTTTCATTTTGAACACCACATTACAAAAGAACTATTTTTAAAAATAAAAAAGGATTAAGGGAAAAGGAAAAAAAATAAAAAGAATTATCTAAACCCTTGAATGACCCCCCGTTTGTTCCTGATAAACTTCAATCACATCTTCTTCCTCCATTCCCAGTTCTTTTGGAGTATGATTATCAGCAATTCTCTGATCTTCAAATAGAAACCTGAGTGAATTCATTGGAACTCCCTGTCTTTGACAGTACGACTCCTTGAGTTTCTTGAGATGTGTTGTCATTTTCACTTTGAAATGTATCTCACTGCTATCCTGTCCAATAACTTTGAGCTTAATGTATTCTCCTTCCTTCTTATCCCCTAAGTCCTCAGTTGAAGGTTTTGCCTCCTGATCAGACATGGTGACGGTGGCTTCCCCGGGAGTCTCCGCACCGCAGCGGCCTCCAGCAGGCTGAACCTCACTCTTCAGTAACTTTTTAAAAAGATTAACTAAAGCTATACAAATAGGAATAACAAATCCAGAAGCTACATGAGTACTTATTGAATCTCTAGCTTGTGAAAATGTTAACTTAGAATGCAAAAAGGTACTTTTTTCTGATTTTATTTGGATGTTTTCTCTCTGCCTTTTGACTAGTTTGAATAGGGGTTTATCTATGTTGTTGATTTTCTGAAAGAACCAGCTCTTTGTTACATTGATTATTTGTATTGTTTTCTTTGTTTCTATTTTGTTGATTTCAGTACTCAATTTGATTGTTTCCTATCTTCTACTCCTCCTGGGTGTGTCTTACTTTTGTTCTAGAGCTTTCAGGTGAGCTGTTAAGTCACTGATGTGAGCTTTTTCAATTTTCTTTATGTGGGCTCTTACTGCTGTGAACTTTCCTCTTACCACTGCTTTCATAGTATTCCAAAGGTTTGGGTACATTGTGCTATCATTTTCATTGAATTTTAGGAAGTCTTTAATTTATTTCTTTATTTCTTGACCCTTGGTTGGTTCAGTAGTTCACTGTTCAATTTCCATGAGTTCGTCAGATTTCTGAGAGTATCATTTTTGTTAATTTCTAACGTCACTCCATGGTGATCTGATAAGACACAGGGTTACATGGGGGAGGGGGAGGGAAAGGGGAGGCGGAGGTGGGGAAGAGACAGAAATCTTTAATAAAAAAATAAATTAATTAATTAAAAAACAAACAAACAAAAAAAAAAGACACAGGGTTACTTCATTATTTTTATTTTATCTGTGGATGTTTGCTTTGTTACCAAGTATGTGATCAATTTTAGTGAAGGTTCATTGAGGTGCTGCAAAGAAGGTATATTCCTTGTTTGGGTGGAATGTTCTACAGATGTCTATTAAGTCCATTTGATTCATGTCATCTGTAAGTTCTCTTATTTCTCTGTTAGGCTTCTGTCTGGTTGACCTGTCCATTGAAGAGCATGGAGTGTTGAAATCTACTATGTGTGTGTGTGTGGGGGGGTTGATGAGTGATCTAAGTTTTAGTAATATTTCTTCTATGTATGTGGGTGCTCTTGTATTGAGGAATAGATGTTTAGGACTGAGACTTCATCTTGATGGATTATCCCTGATATGAGTATTAAGTATTTTTTATATATCTTCTGATTGATTTTAGTTTGAAATCTATTTTGGGTAAATATTAGGATTGCTGCATCTGCTTGTTTCTTAGGTCCATTTCGTTGGAAACCTTTTCCCAACTCTTTACTCTTAGATAGTGTCTCTCTTGGAGGATAAGATGTGTTTCTTGTATACAGCAGAAGCCTCGATTCTGTTTTTATATACATTCTCTTAGCCTGTTTCTTTTTATAGGTGAATTGATTACATTGATATTAAGAGATATTAATGACCAGTGGTTGTTAATACTTGTTATTTTTCAGTAGTGTTTGTGTGCTTCACTTCTTTGGATTTTGCTGGTGGGGCTTATCTGTTGCATGTGTTTTTGTGGGTGCAGTTAGCTTCCTTGTGTTGAGACTTTCCTTCTAGTACTTTTTGTAGGGCTGAGTCTGTGGATACATATTGTTTAAATCTGATTTTTCATGGAATATCTTATTTTCTCTATCAATGGTGATTGAAAGCTTTGCTTGGTATAGAATTCTGGGCTTGCATTTCTGGTCTCTTATTTTCTGAAGCACATGAGCCCAGGACCTTCTGACTTTCAGTGTTTCCATTGAGAAGTCAGGTGTAGTACTGATAGGTCTATCTTTATATCTTTCTTGAATTTTTTCTTTATTTTTAGCTCTTAATATTCTTTCTTTAATCTGTATGTTTTGCATCTTGATTATTATATGGTGAGCAGCCATGGTATTTTTTTTTTTGATCCAGTCTATTTGGTGTTCTGCAAGCTTCTTGTACCTTCATAGAGATATTCTTCTTTACATTGGAAAAGTTTTCTTTTATGATTTTGTTGAATATATTTTCTGTGCCTTTGAGCTGGAGCTCTTCTTCTTCTACCCCTATTATTCTTAGGTTTGATATTTTCATGGTGTCCCAGATTTCCTGGGTGTTGTGTGGTAAGAATCTTATAGGTTTAATATTTTCTTTGATCAACTATACTATTTTCTCTATAGTATCTTCAACACCTTAGATTCTTTCTTATTTATCTTTTATTCTGCTGGTTATAATTGTCTCTGTAGTTCCTGTTTGTTTACCCAGATTTTGCATTATCAGAATTCCCTCAGTTTGTGTTTTCTTTATTGCCTGTATTTTGGTCTTCAAATCTTAAATTGATTGCTTTACCTGCTTGATTAATTCTTGGTTTTCTTGGGTTTTTTTTTTTTGAGGAATATATTAATTTCTTCCAATTTTTTGTCTTTTCTGCATTTCTTTAAGGGAATTTTTCATTTCCTCTTTAACGGTCTCCACCATTTTCATGAATTTATGTTTAAAGTCTTTTTTTTTCTGCTTCTTCTGGTTTAGAATGTTCAAGTCTTCCTGTTGTGTGACCACTGGTTTCAGATGTTACCATGTTGATTTTTAGGTTGTTGTTTGAATTGTTACATTGGTGCCTACCCATCTCTTCCTTCAAATGAGGCTGTCAGTGTCTTTTTGTTTTGGTCCAATCTTTGCAGTGGCTGTCTAAGTGTTTGATAATTTTTCTTGGTCTTAAATGTACTATCAATGTCTTTGTCTCAAGAAACCTCTGAGGTCTCTCTACATCTGCTCTCTTGGTCATCTCTCCTGGGTTGTTCTCTTGGTCCTCTCTTAGTTTTCTCAGTGTTGTAGCAAGCTTTTGTTACCCTCAGTATTATAGCAAGCTCTTCGTCTCCTCAGTATTGGAGCAAACTATGTTTCAAAATTCCACCAAGTTTGCAGGAGGATAGGTGAGTTAGGGGATAGTTTGTGACCAATAGCTTGGAGGGTAGGGTGGCTGGGCTTGTGTGATTGTGGAGCCTACCTGCAGGAAACTCTCCTGTTGGCTGGCTAGAAAAGCAGAGGGACTTAGAGGAGGAGCCTGGGGATTTGTCCCACTGTTGATGTCTTAAAGAGTAAGGCATGCCACCATGTGGCTGGTCACTCACCTCTTAAGTCCCCCCAGTATTGGAGCAAGCTATGTTTACCTGTGGTAATCTTAAGAGCTTTTTTTTCTTTTACCTTAAAAAACAAGTATCATCCCTAGGCCTTGCTTTATTGTTTGGTTTTATATTTAAATAAATTATACACATTTAATAATTTTTTGTAAAATATAAGATTGTAGTTAGTTTCCTGCATTTGGGTATTTGTATATCGAAATGTCCTATCATCACTTTTTGGGAAAAATATTGCTTTTCCACACAAATTGTTTTTTCAATTTTGTCAAAAGTTAGGCAAGTAAAGTGGAATAGTATATGCATGTATTTTCAAATCATTTTTATTGATCAGTGTATCGATCTTTATTCAGCCACTACATTGCTTTTAATTTAACATTATATTGTGTTTTGAAATCAGAAACTGTAAATCTTAAAAGATTGCTTTGGTTATTATCTGTTCAATGAATATCCATATAAAAATTAGGATTAAGCTATCAAGTTAAAAATTAGACAGGGAATTTAATACTGGTTGTATTTTTTCCCTAAGAATGTTTGAAAATTTTTGTTTTCATAGCATTATATTTTCATCTACACCATAAGCAAGGATGTTCTTATACTTATTTGACCTTAGAAAAAATATTAACACTACTGGTCATCATGTCACCTACACTTATTCCTTGCACTCAAGAGTCATTGTACAGAGAAGCTCTGTGATTTTCAGGCTTCTGTATTCTACATAGGAAGTCCTGAGAAAACCAGTACTCCATAGGGAAACCCTACTAAAAAAAAAAAGAAATTCATGCTACTATATTGATTTGTATATATAAATTTCTATTTATTTTATATTTAATGCTATTTTAGATGAAGTTATTGTCTTACTTTCAATTTCAGCTCCTCTGTTGTATATAAATATGATTACATATTGTAATATATTGGGTGTTATATTTGTGTATCATATTTTATGCCCAACAACTCTGATGAACACATTTTTAATGTTCTAATATTTCTTTTAAAAAGACCATTGATCTGGTATTTCATTTTCATTTTACATTTAATGCATTTTTATTTTCTAGTTTTATTTGACATAATAATACAAGATATTAGAAAAATATATTCTCATCATGTCTTTGATTTCAGGAAAAAATAAATCCTCCTTTTCTTTATCATTAACTACAGTTCTAAGCATTGAGTGTTCAGAGCTCACTTACTAAATTAAACACATTTTCTGTTAAGTTTAGCTTTTACAAATTTTTACTCCTGAAGGCATGCCACCTTCTTTCTGTCTTAATATTATTACAAATGATTTTTTCTTTTACATTATATGTATGGTATATTACATATGTAATTTAAATTGTATTGTACTTATCTATGTTGTTTGATATTTTGCAATATATTTTGGTTGAATTTCATTATATTTACTTTGAGAGTTCCATTTTGATTACATATTCTTGGTAGAAATAATCAGTAAATGTTCCTTATTTTAAAAATTTGTTTTTTTGTTTATTCATTTAATATCTTCATTGAAAATAGATTCTTCTATCAGCTCTCATCATGACCACAGGTTTTCCTCCATCTATTTTTTCCTGGCCTACCCCTTCTCCCCACTTTGTTCACCCCATGATCCACTCTCCTACATTTCCCTTCATAAAAAAGTAGAATTCCAAGGGACAACTACCCAATAAGACAAAACAAGACATATTAAAACAAGGCAAAAGCTTTGCTGGATAAAGCAACCCAGTAGGAGGAAAAGAGTACCAAGAGCAGGCAAGAGTCAAAAATAGACTAACTCCCACTGTTGAGAGTGTTTCTGTGGTACTCTCAACATACACACTGAGGACCTGGTACAGACACATGTAGACTCTGTTCTAGGTACCTCAGTCTCTGTTAGCCCGTATAAGCCTTCTTAGATGAAGAAGATCTCCAATTTAGAATTTCTCTCCATATAATACCTAGCTGTGAGACTCTGAATCTACTCTGTTCTGCTGCCAGCAGAAGCCTCTCTGATGACTTAACAAGGAATAGATCTAACAATAGCAGACTATTGTTAGGAATAATTTTATTGATTATCTTTTATTAGTTTGTGTGTTTATTATGTATGTATGTATGCAGGTATGTATCTGTCTGTCTTTTTATCTATATCTATCTATCTATCTATCTATCTATCTATCTATCTATCTATCTATCTATCTATCATCTATCTATCTATCCATGTCAGTATTGTTTGGTTCTATCCTAGGTCTTTATGCTATTTATTTTCTGGTTCCTGGCCATCCATCAGGTATAGGGAATGTGCTCTCTCTAGTGGTGTGGGACTCAAGTTAAACCAGAAACTGATTAGCTCCTCCCACAAGTTCAGCATCCCCATTAGCAATGCAAGCTTATCTTGAAAGCAGAATTGATTGCAATTTAAAGGTTTTGTGGCTGGGTTTGATGACCAGGTTTCTCTTTTAGTAGCCTGCAGAGTACCTTCTCCTAATAAAGAGTCTTGATTGTAGGGGTAAAGGCTCCATTGTCACCAGATTGACCTCTTTACACTCAGGAAGCTGTGTGAATTTCCATTCTTGGTTTGGGAGTTCTGCTGTCATTTCGGAGGGAGCAACCATAGGTCTTAGAATCAGATTTTGGATGTTTTAAGGATCTATATGGTACTTCCCTGACAAACAGCTCAACAGAATGCAACCCTGTCAAACACTGAAATACTTGCCTGGTTATAGAGGATGACCAGTTATGAAGTTATGTCCTTTATTACTATGAGTCCTCACTAGTGTCATACTTATAGATTCCAGGAAGATGTCACTGAATTAAGTTTCTACACAATCCCACAAATGAACACCATTTCCAAATGCCTTCCTCAGTATTCTTTCTCTCCATCCCTCACAACACTTGCTCACTCCTACTGCCATCCCCATCCACTACCAGTCAACCTCTACAATCTGTTGTTTTCTATTCAGACTGATATCCATGCTTTACCCCTAAATCACTCTTTATCTAACCTTTATGTGTCCTTTAGAGTGTAGCTATATTATCATTTACTTAACAGCTAATATACATTTATATGTGAATAGACACCATCTTTGTCTCTCTGGGTCTAGTTTATCCCACTCAGGATAATATTTTAATAGTTTGTTATATTTGTTGGCATATTTTAAGATGTCGTTTATTTTATCAGCTAAGTAATACTCCATTGTGTAAGTGTACCACATTTAGTTTTATCCTTTCTTTGGTTGAGGGACATCTAGGTTGTGTCAAGATTCTTACTAACATGAATAATGCTGCAATTTAAATAGTTGCATAAGTGCCCATGTTTTATGATGGAGTGTCCTTTGGCTATACTCTCAAGAATGCTATAGCTGGGTCTTGAGGTAGGCTAATCCAAATTTTTCTCAAAAACTGCCATATTGACTTCCAAAGGGATTGTACAAGTTTACACTCCCACCAGGAATGGGGAAGTGTTCAACCCCTGTGTCACATCCTCAGTAGCATGAGTTTTCACTTGTGTTATTGGTCTTACACCATTATGATAGATGAAATCTCTACTTAGGTTTGATTTTTATTTTTCTGGTGACTATGAATTTAACCATTTTAGAATCCTTTATCAAAACTTCTCTGTTTAGATCTGTATGCCATTTATTAAACTGTGTCCTATTAAAATGTAGTTTCTCTTGATTGGGGGAGGGGGAGGGAAAGGGGAGGCGGAGGTGGGGAAGAGACAGAAATCTTTAATAAAAAAATAAAATAAAATAAATGAAATACAAATGAATGAAAAATAAAAAAAAGTAAAAAAATATATATTTTGATATTAGTCCTCTATAATATATGGAATTAGTAAAAATATTTTTCTGTTCTGTAGGTGGCGAGTTTGTCCAGTTGGTGGTGGTCTTTACCTCACTGAAGTTTTTCAGTTTTTTTTTTTTATTTTTTTTTTTTATTGAGAAAAAGAAAAAAGTTTCCGCCTCCCCCCAGCCTCCCATTTCCCTCCCCCTCCTCCCACCCTTCTCCCCCTCCCCCCACTCCTCTCACCCTCCCTCTCCAGTCCAAAGAGTAGGCAGGGTTCCCTTCCCTGTGGAAAGTCCAAGGTCCTCCCCCATCCGTCCATGTCTAGGAAGGTGAACATCCATACTGTCTAGGCTCCCACAAAGCCCACACTTGAAGTAGGATCAAAACCCAGGGCCATTGTCCTTGGCTTCTCATCAGCCCCCATTGTTCGCCATGTTCAGAGAGTCCTGTTTTATCCCATGCTTCTTCCGTCACAGTCCAGCTGGCCTTGGTGAGCTCCCAATAGATCAGCCACACTGTCTCATTGGTTGGGTGCACCCCTCGTGGTCCTGACTTCCTTGCTCATGTTCTCCCTCCTTCCGCTCCTCATTGGGAACTTGGGAGCTCAGTCCGGTGCTCCTGTGTGGGTCTCTGTGACTATCTCCATCCATCACCTGATGAAGGTTCTATGGTGATATGCAAGATAATCATCAGTATGGCTATAGGATAGAGTCATTTCAGGTTCCCTATCCTCAGCTGCCCAAGGAACTAACTGGGGACCTCGCCTTGGGCTCCTGGGAGCCCCTCTAGGTTCAAGTCTCTTGCCAACCCTAAGGTGGCTCCCTTAACTAAAAATTGTGCTTCCGTGCTCCCCTATCCAACCTTCCGTTATCCCAATCCTCCTGTTTCCCCAAGTTTCCCTCATCCTCCCCTTCTCATTTTTCTCTCCCCTTCCCCCGATACTCCCATTCCCCCCCCCCAAGATCCCAAAATTTCTCCCCGGCAATTTTGTCTACTTCCCTTAGTCAAGAGAATAATTATATGATTTTCCTTGGGTTCACCTTCTAATTTAGCTTCTTTAGGTTCACCAATTATATACTCCATGACCATTATTTATGGCTAGAAACCAATTATGAGTGAGTACATCCCATGTTCATCTTTTTGGGTCTGGGATACCTCACTCAGGATAGTGTTTTCTATTTCCATCCATTTGCATGCAAAATTCGAGAAGTCATTGTTTTTTACCGCAGCGTAGTACTCTATTGTGTATATATTCCACACTTTCTTCATCCATTCTTCCATTGAAGGGCATCTAGGTTGTTTCCAGGTTCTGGCTATTACAAATAATGCTGCTATGAACATAGTTGAACAGATGCTTTTGTCATGTGATAGGGCATCTCTTGGGTATATTCCCAAGAGTGGTATTGCTGGGTCCAGGGGTAGGTTGATCCCGAATTTCCTGAGAAACCGAAACACTGATTTCCAAAGTGGTTGCACAAGATTGCATTCCCACCAGCAATGGATGAGGGTACCCCTTCCTCCACAGCCTCTCCAGCAAAGGATATCATTGGTGTTTTTGATTTTAGCCATTCTGACAGGTGTAAGATGATATCTCAAAGTTGTTTTGATTTGCATCTCCCTAATCGCTAAGGAGGTTGAGCATGACCTTAAGTGTCTTTTGCCCGTTTGAACTTCTTCTGTTGAGAATTCTCTGTTCAGTTCAGTGCCCCATTTTTTAATTGGGTTAATTAGCATTTTGAAGTCTAGTTTTTTGAGTTCTCTATAAATTTTGGAGATCAGGCCTTTGTCTGTTGCAGGGTTGGTGAAGATCTTCTCCCAGTCAGTAGGTTGTCTTTTTGTCTTAGTGACAGTGTCTTTTGCTTTACAGAAGCTTCTCAGTTTTAGTAGGCCCCATTTATTCAATGCTGCCCTTAATGTCTGTGCTGCTGGGGTTATAGATAGAAAGCGATCTCCTGTGCCCATTTGTTGTAGGGTGGTTCCCACTCTCTCTTCTATCAGGTTCAGTGTGTTCGGACTGATATTGAGGTCTTTGATCCATTTGGACTTGAGTTTTGTGCAAGGTGATAGATATGGGTCTATTTTCAATCTTCTACAGGTTGATATCCAGTTGTGCCAGCACCATTTGTTGAAGATGCTTTCTCTCCTCCATTGTATACTTTTAGCTCCTTTATCGAAAATGAGGTGATCATAGGTTTCTGGGTTAAAATTTGGGTCTTCT
>JABTXL010019750.1:421727-470312 GCA_025134845.1 Neodon shergylaensis | reverse complement strand
GGTATTAGGTCTTCTTGGAAGTTCTGGTAGAATTCCGCATTGAAGCCATCTGGTCCTGGGCTCTTTTTTGTAGGGAGGTTTCTGATAACAGATTCTCATTCTTCATGACTAACAGGTCTATTTAGATTGTTCACCTGGTCCTGGTTTAACTTTGGTAAATGGTATTTATCTAAAAAAGTGTCCATTTCTTTTACATTTTCCAGTTTTGTGGCATACAGGCTTTTGTAGTAGGATCTAATGATTCTCTGAATTTCCTGTGTCTGTGGTTATGTCCCCCTTTTCATTTCTGATCTTATTAATTAGTATATTCTCTCTCTGCCGTTTAATTAGTTTGGATAGGGGTTTATCAATCTTGTTGATTTTCTCCAGGAACCAGCTTTTTGTTTCATTGATTCTTTGGATTGTTTTCTGCGTTTCTATTTTGTTGATTTCAGCCCTTAGTTTGATTATTTCCAGTCTTCTACTCCTCCTAGGTGAGTCTGCTTCTTTTTTTTCTAGAGCTTTCAGGTGGGCTGTTAAGTCTCCAATGTGTTCTTTCTCTGTTTTCCTTAAGTGGGCACTTAGTGCTATGAACTTTCCTCTCAGGACTGCTTTCATAGTGTCCCATAAGTTTGAGTATGTTGTTTCTTTATTTTCATTGAATTCAAGGAAGACTTTAATTTCTCTCTTTATTTCTTCCTTGATCCAGGTGTGGTTCAATAGTTGACTGTTCAGTTTCCATGAGTTTGTAGGCTTTCTGAGGGTAGCATTGTTGTTGAACTCTAACTTTAATCCATGGTGATCTGATAAGACACATGTGGTTACCAATATTTTTTTGTATCTGTGGAAGTTTGCTTTGTTACCGAGTATGTGGTCAATTTTCGAGAAGGTTCCATGAGCTGCAGAGAAGAAGGTATATTCTTTCCTATTTGGGTGGAATATTCTATAGATGTCTGTTAAGTCCAATTGATTCATTACCTCCTTTAATTCTCTAATTTCTCTGTTAGGTTTCTGTCTGATTGACCTGTCCATTGGTGAGAGAGGAGTGTTGAAGTCTCCTACTATTAGTGTGTGCGGTTTGATGGCTTCTTTGAGTTTTAGTAATGTTTCTTTTACATACGTGGGTGCTTTTAAATTAGGGGCATAGATATTTAGGATTGAGACTTCATCCTGTTGAATTGTTCCAGTTATGAGTATAAAATGTCCCTCTCCATCTTTTCTGATTGATTTAAGTTTGAAGTCAACTTTGTTAGAGATTAGTATGGCCACACCTGCTTGTTTCTTAAGTCCATTTGCTTGATAAGCCTTTTCCCAGCCCTTTACTCTGAGTAGCTGCCTGTCTTTGTGTTTGATATGTGTTTCTTGTAGACAGCAGAATGTTGGATCCTGTTTTCGTATCCACTCTCTTAGTCTGTGCCTTTTTATAGGTGAGTTGAGTCCATTGACATTAAGTGATATTAATGACCAGTGGTTGTTAACTCCGGTTACTTTTTTAGTAGTAGAGTTTGTGTGTTTCCCTTCTTTGAATTGCGCTGGTGAAGGGTCTCTAGATGTCTGAGTTATTGTGGTCATTGTTGGACTCCTTGGTTAGTGATTTTCCTTCTATTACTTTCTGTAAAGCTGGATTTGTGGCTACGTATTGTTTAAATTTGTTTTTATCCTGGAAAATTTTGTTTTCTCCATTTATAGTGAACGAAAGCTTGGCTGGGTATAGTAGTCTGGGCTTGCATCTGTGGTCTCTTAGTTTTTGTAGTACATCTATCCAGGACCTTCTGGCTTTCATGGTTTCCATAGAGAAGTCCGGTGTAAGTCTGATAGGTTTGCCTTTATAAGTAAGTTGGCCTTTTTCCTTTGCAGCTCTTAATATTCTTTCTTTATTCTGAATGCTTTGTGTTTTGATTATTATATTGCGAGGGGATGTTTTTTTTTGATCCAGCCTATTTGGTGTTCTGTATGCTTCTTGGACCCTCATAGGTACCTCCTTCTTTAGGTTGGGAAAGTTTTCTTCTATAATTTTATTAAATATATTTTCTGGACCATTGAGTTGCACTTCTTCTCCTTCTTCTACTCCAATTATTCTTAGCTTTGGTCTTTTTAATGTGTCCCATATTTCCTGAATGTTTTGCGATGAGAACTTGTTGGACTTGCTGTTTTCTTTGATCAGTGCGTTTATTTTCTCTATGTTATCTTCAGAATCTGAGATTCTTTCTTCTATCTCTTGTATTCTGCTGGTTATGCTTGTTTCTGTAGACTCTATTCGTTTACCTATATTTTCCATGTCCAGCCGGCCCTCTGATTGTGTTTTCTTCTTTGTCTCCATTTCAGTTTTCAAGTCTTGAACTGTTTCCATTATCTGTTTGATTGTTTTTCCTTGGTTTCCTAGGGTATCATTCACTGATTTATTCAATTCTTCAAACTTTCTGTTATACTTCTCCTCCATTTCTACCAGGGCATTTTTTACATGCTGTTTAAGGGCGTCAATCACTTTCATAAAGTCAAATTTTTCTGCTTCTTCTTGGTTAAGGTGTTCCTGTGCTCCTGTTGTGAGGTCGCTGGGTTCTGGTGGTTTCATGTTGTTCTTCAGATTGCTGGGTGAATTCTTGCATTGGCGCCTGCCCATCTCTTCCTCCAAATGCTTCTCTATGGATCTTCTTTTACAGGATCAGGTCTCCTTGCCCACTGTTGTACCTTCCCAGTGATATCGCTCCCCAGTGATGGCTCTCCTAGTGCCCCAGTGATGACTCTCCTGGTGCCCGGATTGGTTCTCCGTGCTGCTTGGGTAGCTCTTAAACAAAGGGCCTGACTTGCTTGCTGCAGGCAGGCCGTCCAGATGGAACTTCTCAGCACCTAAACCTGGCCGCCTGGTGGCCCAAGCCTTAGTGTAGGAGCTTAAAATTGTTCTTGAGCATTGGTCCTAGCTTACAACAGGGCAGGGTTGGGGGGAGGGTGCTGGGGGGCTGAGTCGTGAGTAAGAAAGAAGGCCCTGCAGAAGGAGCAGGGGGAAGGGGGGTTGTGCTCTCCCCTGGGACAGATCGCCCCTGGATCACACACACTCACCCGTCCAGAAGGAATTTCACAGGGCCGCAGCTCAGGGGACAATAGGAAGCAAATGGCAGGCAGGGCGGGGTCCAGGAAAGCACACGGGAGCCAGGAGCACCCAAGCTGGGGGTGCTTGGCTCGCTTACAACAGGGCAGGTTTGGGGGGAGGGTGCTGGGGGGCTGAGTCGTGAGTAAGAAAGAAGGCCCTGCAGAAGGAGCAGGGGGAAGGGGGGTTGTGCTCTCCCCTGGGACAGACCGCCCCTGGATCACACACACTCACCCGTCCAGAAGGAATTTCACCAGTTTTTCAGTTTTATACTGTTCCATTTAGTAATTCTAGATCTTAGTGCTTGCGCTATTTGTATTCTGTTCAGAATGTTTTCTCCTGTGACAATGCATTCAAAGATTTCCCCAACTTTCTATTCAGTTATGTTCAATGTGTCTGATTTTATATTGAGGTCTTTGATCCACTTGGACTTGAATTTTGTGAAGGCTGATAAATATGGATCTTTTACACTGAGTTACATGCAGTCACCCAGTTAGAAAAATACCATTTGTTTAAGATATTTTTCCTTGTGAATTTAAGGCTTCTTTATCAAATATCAGGTACCTATAAGTGTGTCAATTTATGTCTAGATCTTTGATTCTATTTTATTGTAAAAGTGTCTGGTATTTTGCTGATAACATGCAGTTATATTTTCAATAGCTCTGTAGTAGAGCTTGAAGTCAGGAATGGTGGGATCTCCAGCTGATTTTTATTGTTTAGGATTGTTTTAGCTATTGTAGATCTTTAGTTTTTCCACATACAATTGAGAATTGCCCTACCAAGGTCTAAAATGAATTTTGTTGGATTTTTGATGATGAATGTATTGAATATGTAGATTGCTTTTGATAGGATAGCCATTTAGCATGTGATATCTTTCCATCTTCTGATCTTCAGTTTCTTCAAAAAAATCTTCAAAAAACTTGAAGATTTTTATTATACAAGTCTTTTACTTGTTCTGTTAGAGTTATACCAAGATATTTTTTTATTAACTGAGGCTATTGAAATCTGTGTTATTTACTTTATTACTAAGATCCATTTGTCATTTTTTAATAGAAGGGCTACTGATTATTTTTTTTCCTTATATCCAGCCACTTTTTTTTTTTTTTTTTTTTTTTTTTTTTTTTTTTTTTTTTTTTTTTTGGTTTTTCGAGACAGGGTTTCTCTGTAGCTTTTGGGGCATGTCCTGGAACTAGCCCTGTAGACCAGGCTGGCCTCGATATCCAGCCACTTTAATGGAAGTGTTTATCACCTCTAGGAGTTTCCTTGTGTACTTTTTAGTGTAATATTATCTGCAAATACTTGAGTTTATTCCTTTTCACTTTGTATCCCCTGATCTGTTTCAGTTGTCTTTTTCTATAGGTAAAATTCCAAAGACTATATTGAATAAGTAAAGAGAGAATGAATATCATTGTCTTCTTATTGAGAATTTTAGTGGAATTGCTTTAAGTTTCCATCCATTTAATTCGAATTTGACTACAGGCATGTTGTAAATTGACTTTACTATGCTTAGGTTTGTTCCCTATATCATTAATCTCTTCAGGACACTTAACATGCAGGAGTATTGAATTTTTCACAGCCTTTTTAGATTCTAATGAAACAACCATGTGTTTTTGTTTGTTTGTTTTCTAATTATGTATAAGGTTGTTTATATTTACTGATTTTTGTATGTTAAATCATCACTGGTTTATTTTGTATGAAACCCATTTTGTATGTTAAACACATGATCTAGTACACTTCATTGATCATGGACATTGATCTTTCAATGTGTTCTTAGATTTGTTTTGCAAATATTTCATTGAGTATTCTTGTATCTGTGTTCATGAGGGAAAAGGGTTTGGAATTCTCTTTTATTATTCATTCTTTGTGGTTTGAGTGTCAGTGTAACTCTGACCTCATTAAATGAATTGGGCTATGTTTCTTCTGTGACCATTTTCTGTAAAAATTTGAGATGTGCTGGTATTAACTCTTTCTTCAAATACCTCATAGAATTCTGTGCTAAAGCTAGCAGCCATGAAGTTATTTTGGTTCAGGGATTTTAATACCTGTGTATATTTCACTAAGGGTTGCAGGTCTATTTATCTTGCTTACCTGGTCTTTATTTAAGGTTGGCAGGTGGTATCTACTGAGAAAATTATCCATTTCCTTTACATTTGCCATTTTTGTTGAGCACAGTTTTCTAAAAGTATCTCTTTTTTTACTCTCTGTGTTTTCCCAGTATCTTTTATTATGTATACCTTTTCATTTCTCTTTTATCAATTTAGTTACTATCTATTTCTCTTCAAGTTTGTTTGAGTATGGATTTGTCTATGTTGTTGATTTCCTCAAAGACCCAGCATTATGTTTCATTGATTTATTCAGTGGTTTTATTTATTTTTGTTTTATTGTCTTCAGCTCTTAGTATGATCATTTCTTGTAATTTGTTCCTCTTGGCAGTGTTTATTTATTTTTTTGTTCTAGAACTTTCAAGTGTGCTGTTAAATTTTAAGTATGAAATCTTACCAATTGTTTTATGTAGGCATTTAGCTATATGAAATTTTCTCTTAGTAACACTTTATTTACCATAAGTTTGTGCATGTTCTGTATTAATTTTCTTTAATCCATCAGGGAGCCTTTAATTTTTTTTATTTTTTCTTTCTTGACATATAAATTTTAAAATAATGTTAAGGACTGTAGACATGCCTCAGTTGATAAGATTAGATACTTGTTTTGCAGCCATTCCTATTTCAGTGTCCAGGGTGCCCATATCAGAATTGTCATAAAAGATTATAGCTCTAATTCCTGTGGATCTAACACTAGACCTGCTGTAACTCTTAGCTTCTGACATACAATAATTTCAGACCAGTTTCTTACCATTTCTTTCTTTCTGTTGTATTTGGGTTTGGTTTGTTCTTTTTTCTCTATTTTCTTTCAGTAGAATAAATAATGTATTTATTTGTGCTGTTTATTATTTTTAATGTGCATTCTTAGAGGTATATATTTCATTTGTAGGACTGGTTTTAATATATCTCAGAGGTTTTGTTTTATTGAATTTGAATTTTGCTTAGTTACAGGAAATTATTTGCTGCCCATCATACAGTAAAAAAAAAAAAAACTATTTAATCTCCATGAATTTGAACATTACAGATTTCCTAGATGTCAATTTTAAGTTTTATTCATTTATGGTCATAGAGGATGCACAGAGTAATTTTGATCTTTCTGAGCTTGTTAGGATTTGATTTGTGTACTAGGTTATGGTCTATTTCAGGAACATTTCAGTGTCCTGCTAAATAGAATGCATATTTGTGGAATTTGGGCAAACTATTTTGTAAATATCTGATAAGTCCAAGAGATATATGATGTTATGTAATTTTGATGGTTTTCTGCTTCTTCTTTTGTCTAGTTGAATTTTTAATTAAAGCAAGTGAAGTCTTGAAATCATCTCTTATTAGTGGATTAAGGTTAATGGGTAATGTTATACCAGTTGCATAAATTTTATGAAATTGGATGCCCCTGATTTTGACACATATATATTTAGGATTAAAATGTCTGCTTGGTTAATTACTGCATTAATTCCAATGATGTGTTTTTCTTCTTTTCTGACTAGTTTGTCAGTTAGAGGATCACTGGAGATTTCTGAATAGTCACATAGGCAAAACCTCACAAACTCCATCCTCAGTGAGAGACAATATCTCAAGGTTGAGAACAATAGATCAGGACATCAGATGTTCTCCTCTGGCTCCTGTACTGAGGTGAATACAGGCAAGTATCTTCACAAAGACTCTCTCTCTCTCTTTCTCTCTCTCTCTCTCTCTCACACACACACACACACACATACACACACACACTCACAATTACATGGAGTAATACTTTAACTAAAACAGTAAAAAAATTAAATAGTAAGTTTTATGATATTTTAGAATGGTTTTACTGTGATAGCAAAATAATTTTCTATGAAATACAAGTTTCTTTTTATTATGCAGTGACAGAGCAAGCAATTTAATACTTTAATGAAAATAAGCAATGGTTATGACAGGATTAACTTTTGTATCAGGACTCAGCCAATTTGATGTTTTTTTTTTTGTCCCACCTGAAAGGAATAATTGAAAAATCATGGTGGAAAAACACACATAAATAATTATTCTTTTGTAATATCCTTTTTATTTCTGAAGCTTGGTTTTTAATCCCTCAATTACATTAAGAAAGTTTAGGAAATTTAATATACAGAGGATTAAAAATCTTCTATTTTTACCAACAGGATATAATTATGAAAGTATAAGCTTTACACCATGCACAACAGGAGATAAGTATTATTTGCATGTGGTCATCTCAATACCAGTCATATACTCATTGCACATCACTTCTTGCCACCAAATAAAATACAAGCTTGCCTACAGAATTGGAACATTTATGTAGTGAAAGTAGCAGAAGATCAAAGCTTATAGTTTAGGTGTTTCTAACCAATTTGGAGCAAATATATAATTTATAAGAACTGCTTATATCAATTAAAATTTATCCATTAGCAAATATATATTTGAATCAAAGGGAGATGTTAACAGGATAGTAAATTGAAAATCTCTGAGGAAATTTTTTAATAAAACAAATCACACTTAAATTTAATTTAACATCTTAATTACTTTATATCCATAGAAGTTAAAAAAATACAAAGAAAACCATGTGATATATAGCATTTAAATATGCAATATAATCTCCAAGCTTTCCTTGCTATATTTCTGTTTTATTCTAAACAATCATTAGAGTGGCTAATAATTAAATCCATTTTTTTAGCATAATTGACCCCATCCTGTTTGGAGAGTGATAGAATAATTGCTCAAAACATATTTTTTTCAAAATAGAAAGTTTAGAATTAAATGGAATGTTCTAAATATGTTGGGTTTATGCCATACTGGTAAATAATGATGTTTACATCAAGTAATATAAAGGAAAAAAGGCAGGAATTCTCATCTGTATGACATAAAGTAATGTAGAGGAATCATTTCTGAGATCATAAAAAGCCCTTTGATTGTGAGAAACAAATACAGATCATCAACTTGGGAGTCAGGGAAAGAAGAAAGAATGTTTTTGATATTTGGTAAGTAGATAAACATTAGGCATATCACATTCTGTGGATAAATGTCTTCAGAACACATTTATCATTTTTCTTTTTTAGATCTATTTGTTACAAGTTAATTGGACATAGGGTCATCATCTATTTGTTCAATTAATTTCAGTATGGACTTTGTCCCTTTTATCATAACTGTAATGGTATTATAAATAAAGAAAATATATACTAAGAAACACATTTCTGAGTGAGTATTCAAAGGGTTTTGTTCTAAATCAGTTCTTAGAACATACAGATGTAAACAGCTATATTTTTTTTCTCAAATGTCTTGCCTTAGTTTTTTCATCTAGTATATCAGCACAATAATCATTTTTAGAAGGACTTCTGATTATTTACATAATAACTATAATTATCTTATAATTTTTGGTTTTATTAGGGTTTTATTATATATTTTGATCAAACATTTCTCTATTCTTTGCATTAACATCCATCTATCTTAGGTTTAATTTCTCAAAAATTTTGATTTCTTTCTTTTCTGTATTTTTATTAGTGAATATCATTGCAGGTAGTAATTGGTTCTACAAAGACAATTTATTTCAAGCATAGCATGAATCTGAGAATATTCAACCCTTCTGTTATCGATTTTGGTGCATTCTTTCTTTGTCCTCCCCTTGCCAGTTTGCTTTCTCCCTCAGTCTTACTTCTGCATTCATGTTATTTTATACAAATGTTTTTTCATTTGTAAAGAATTTTCTTGTATTTCTCTTTTACTGTTTGTTCAATATTGGTTTATAATTTTAATAATTAGTTATTGTTTATCAAAGAGTTATTGTTTAATAATTCTCTATAACTGTTGGCTAATAACATAGTCTGAATGAATTTCACTATCATTTACCCTGTTTTCCAACAGAAATTTAAATAATAGACAGATAAAATAATTGTTTTTTTCATCTTAAATTTAGCTAGGAAAAGCCTATGGACAGAATTTATGACTTAGCAGTCTTATCAAGTTCTTCATAGTTCATTCTTCTCAAATGTTCAAATTAAAACATGTACTAGTTATTTGATTTTATTTAAATATTGTGTTTTTATAAACATATTTGTTTTTTTTCATGAATATTTATACTTACAATCAACTGGAAATAGAATATTATTTAAGTACATCCATAAGAATAGGATATATATTTTGAAAAATATTTCCTGTAAACAATCTAGACCTTTTTTTTAATTTAGCAGTCACAGTACTTTTCATAAATGGATATTTCAGAGACAAAATCTCAAGTAGAGAACTAACTCATACACGTTGTCCTCTGATTTCGACATGTGTACCATGGAACATGCTTCTAAACATAAAAATTAAAATAATGTATAGGAAATCAGCAATGTACTTTTATGCAGTCCATAACCTTCTAAATTTTAAACTTCACATTTAATATTTTCAATGACTCTGAGAAGTTCTTTGGTTGTCTGCACGGGAATATCCTCAATAAGCTCTTATATTTCAATAGTTCTTCCCCAGTTAGTAGAAAATTTAAGAGGAAATGAAATGTGTGGCCTTATTAGAGGAGGTATATCACTAGGGAAGGCTTTGAAGTTTTAAAAGTTCATGCCATGCACAATCAATCTCTCTCTCTCTCTCTCTCTCTCTCTCTCTCTCTCTCTCTCTCTCTGCTGTAACTTTCTCTCTCTCTCTCTGACTTCTGTGTTCCTCTGCTGTAGATCTGTAGATCAAGATATAAAACTATTTTACCACACAAGAATTTGCCTGTCTGCTTCCTGCCATGTTGTCCATGGGCTAATCCTCTAAAACTGAAAACAGGCCTCTTACCAGTTAAATACTTTCCATTAAAAGAATGGCTGTGGTCATGGTGTCTCCTCACAGCAACATAACAGTGACTACAAATTGGTACCAGGGATTAGAATATTGTCATGACAGGCTTGACCATACTGCTTTAAGGAATAAACAAGGCATTGGGGTTTTGATAAAAAAAAAAAAAACAATTTATTGTTGCAACCAGTTTTTAATGGGACAATCTATTACAAGAATAGAAGACAATAGTGCTGAGGGACAATGCAGGCCCAGTTAGGAAATTTTTAGTGGTAGATCATATTAGCATCTGGAGTTGAGATGATTCTTATGGTATTTGGAAAAGAATGTGCCCATTTATATATCCTAAAAATATGCCTCAGCCTAAATTGTAATATTTTGGTTTAATGTGTTTACCAGAGATGTTTTAGAGAGACAGCCTAGTATTAACTGTGTCGCATGGCTATTAGCGACCTGGTATATATATGATTAAAAGTGGGGAAAAGAGAAATACAAAATGCACAGTTTGTGGAAAAAAGATCACCAGGAAATATATATGGGAATGATTTCCTGTTCTTAAGGAGAACACTTAAAGGAAATCCTGACACAAAATGGAATAAGAGTGTTATCCTCAGGGTGAGTGAGACACTTGCCATCAAATCCTGAATCCTGTGGAAAATAACTAAAAGAAAGCTTAAACAGCATAGGAAACCATCAAAAAAAAGGAAAGTTTATGTAAATACAAGTCACTAAAGTCACCAGGTTTTAGTCCCAGTAAGCATTTTAGTCCCAGTAAGTTATTACTTGCTGGGTCCAGACATAGGATTCTGGTTTTAGTGTCAAGAAGAATACAGGTACAGGGGTGAGGAATCTCCCTCCATAGTAAAGAAAACCACTGAGGGCAGGAATGTTTCAAAGGAGTCACTATTTGGAGGCCAATAATGGTCATTGTTTATAGCTCTGATTATGATGACGGGATGCACAGGAGTCCCTCAGATGTTGGAATTGCCACAGTTATGGGATACTTGCCAATGAGAGTTGTGTACTGTGTGGAAAATGCCCAAGAGAGAGACATGTGATGCACTCAAATTTGAAAAGAGTTGTAGATCTAAAGAAAGTGTTGTCAAAAAGATGAAAATATAGAATTTAGATTTTTTTCCTGCTGGTTTTTAGTTTTGTGTTGGCATAATATTTCTTCATTATGTGTTTTTCTTCCATTTAGAAAGTATATTCTGTGTCACTGTATATTGGAAACATTTGATCTGTTTTTTAATTTTGAATTATTGTTGAGAGTTTCTTGAGACTTGAAAGAGACTTTGGACTTTGAATTTTGAGCAATGTTGAGAATGAATGACTATGGGGATTTCTGATATTTGACTAAATGCATTTGGTATCTTATAAGCCTGCCTGAGCCAGGGAACATATTGTGAATGTTTGAATCAGAAAATCTCTTATAGGCTCCCTAACTAGCAAGCTTATTTTTCAGTTGGCAAAATATTTAGAAAAAAATAAGCAAGAAGAATACTTGAGAATCCATCATCCAAATTCCTTTAACCTGTTATTCCTAACCTCCTGCCTTTTTATTATAAAAAAAAAAAGAGATGGGAATGTAATATTCTGTCCTGTCCCTTTAAGAGACAAGCCCCACCCAGTCTGTTCACCATTAAGGCAGGCAGATCTTCCTTCTACCTTTGGCCTGATCTCTATTCGCTTTCTGTCTCTCTCCCAAAGAGATAGCTGCTGCCCTGGCTCCTCTCCTCTCCTCTCCTCTCCTCTCCTCTCCTCTCCTCTCCTCTCTCTCACTCTCTCTCTCTCACTCTCTCTCTCTCACTCTCTCTGTCTCTCTTTCTCTGTCTCTCTCTGCTCTTCCCCTTCTCCCCTTCCCTTCCATAACGCATTAAATAAATGTCCAACCTCACTCTGCATAGCGTGTCTATCCATGTGTCTCTCATCCACATAGTGGCTCCCTGCCAGGGACCAGCTGCCTTCAGAGGCCTGTGATGTGGACTCATGGCATTTCTATTTGTCTGTAACTCACCCACCAGGGCTTCGGTCTGAAGATTTTCCTGTGGGGGTAGGATTTAGTCTAACTTTCGTGGCAGGATGAGATGATTATCCCCCAGTGAAGTGTCCAGGAAAATGATGAGGTGGAAGGCAGCTCTTTTTTTGTGTGTGTGGCTTTGCCATACCCAAAGACAAGGGTCCAGGTAGAGGGTCCTTTGCAGCCACATATCTTCTTGGAGTAGCTATAAGATGCTGCAGAAGCTGGCATGTTTCTCTGTCATAAGAAGCTTTTTTTTTTTTAAATGGCTACTCTCAGATCTGTAAAGCACTTGATAATTAGGGTACAGGTGTGGGACAATTTTGTATTCTGTCAATTATGTTTTAAATAAAAGCTGATTGCCAATAGCCAGGCAGGAAGTATAGGTGGGAGAACCAGACAGGAAGTAGAAGTGGGGCAATGAGAACAGGAGTATTCTAGGAAGAAGAAAGCTCTTTCTGCTGTGCTGTCCAGACGCTGAAGAAGCAAGATGTGACCTACCCTGCTGAAAAAGGTACCAAGCCATGTGGCTAACACAGATAAGAATAATGGGCTGATAATGGGTTATATACATTATAGGGGTTGATAAGAAGCCTGAGCTAATGGGCCAATCAGTTTATAACTGATGTAGACCTCTGTGTGATTTTCTTTGGGGCTTACCGGCTGTGGGAACTGGGCATGACAGAAACCCCAACAAGCAAGCCCTCATGTTACAGGGTACTATTACTTGATAGATATATCTAAGATAGATATTTAAGTTAAATTCGACATAGAGTTTTCCCAATTAGTTACAATTTGCCAATGCTAGTAGAAGCAAGAAGATTAGAAGGCACATTTTAGTAAGTTAAAGAATATTGAAAGCAGAATATCTCCTTGGTCAGTCTAGCACATGTGAATATTTTACAAAAGATGGAGACTTATCTACATGTTTGTATTTTTCCAGAGCTGTTGTAATTATTAGTTACAAGTTTTATGGATTTTAAAACAAGCACACATATACCCACAGACATAAATCAAGCATAATATAGCCATGTTAGTTACACATATATATTAACAGACAGGCAAACAAAACTTTTTTTTTCTTGGAATCTGTATCAGCTGACAAACTTAAAATCCTGATGCAGACTGCAGAAGTCAGATAAGCACACAAGTGGTCCCATTCAGTGCCAGATTAGTAGATGCTGTAAGGGAGCCCATAAACATAAAGACAGAACAACTATGTAACTTAGAGTGGAGAGACAGGGGAAACTGATCAGTTGTAGAGAAAATTCTAGTGTGAGACAAACAACAAACAGCTAGAGAAGTGAGGGTGGGAGTTGGGGAGAGGAAGGGGAAGTGGGGGCACAGCATCCAGAAACCATGGGCATATGGTGGGCTTGTTTGTTTTAGATCGGCAAAAATATTAAGCATTAAGGAATGTATGGCATCAGCCCCAATATAAAAGGATTTTTGTAAAAGGTAGCTCAAGGACATCTTTCTTTTAAGTCCATGTACTGTACTTGGGCCACAAAGCTTAGTGCAATGTGTCAACTGTGATAGACTTTGGGTCAAAAAACAGAGGGTTGTGAGAATTCGTTGAAAGGATATCTCCTGATGAAGGAAACCCACAGAGACAATATAGGTCCTTGTCTTCCTGGAACAAGGCAGGTCCTTGTTCTGGTCAGGTCAGGTGCCTGGCACAGCTATGACTTTAACAGGACAACCTGGGTTTTAAGGCAATGACTTGGAATTTGAAATTTTCCAGAAGAATCAGGTGCAATGGAGACGGGTGTTTTCCAAACAGGTATCCCTGGGTTAGTGGAAAAAAACAGCCCCCTCAGTGGGACCTCCAAATGAAAAGTTTTTGTACTCTGATAAACCTCTCCAACAATGTTATAATCCAAATCATACCAAATCAAACTGAATTAGAAAAGGCTCTGGTTTAATGGATACTAACACTCCTGGGTGGCCTTCCAGCTCCCCATAGGAGATGGGGAAGGAAGACCAGAAAACCACTTGTTTGTTCTCTGGGGCAGTTTAAATACCCCATGGGAGTGGTTTTGAGCTTTTCTGAAGAAGGAGTCATTATTTGGACTGATGAAACTCCCAGGGGAGGGGTTTGGGATAGAATTTTTCACCCAAACACTACCATCTATTTTATATATTTTCTATTGTTGCAATAAAATACCATGACTTTCTTAGTTACTGTCTATTGCTATGAAGAAACACCATGAACAAGACAACTCATAAAAACGCATTAAACTGGGGTTTGCTTACAGTTTAATAAATTTATTCCATTATTATCATAGTTGGCACCATTACAACACCCAAGCAGGCACTGTAGGTGCAATTGAAATCACAATATTTTGATTCTCAGGTAGAGAGGCAAAAAATAAATAAATAAAAATAAGTAAATAAAAAACCACCCAAAACAGCTTGTGTGGAAGAGCTGTCCCCATTATTCTTCTGCCCTGTAGCATCATGAGAAGGGGAATGATGCCCTCCCCCACATCAACACCTGAGGTAGGTGGGAGAATTGGCCCTGAGATCGTGAGTGGGAGAACTGGTCTTGTGCTTCACCAGCCATAGCATTTGGAAGAGTGGGCCTTATACAACACCTGAGCAATACAGTAGAGGTGACCCTGAGGGTGTAAGTGTTGGAGATCTAACTCTGAGGACACAAAAGCAGAAGAACTGGCCCTATCCCTTGTTCATCACTGCAAATTTTGAACTCACCAGGATAATGGAGGATAATTCATCCTGGGGGTGAGGACAAAGGAGATCTGGCAGGATTCCCAATCCTGCAAGTTTCCAAGCCCAGAAACAAGGTTATGTCTTGGCCTACACTAACATATGAGGCCATGGGCCCTAAGGCAATGACTTGGAACTGGAAACTTACCCAGACAAAGCTATTCTTAGCCTGGCAGAGAGCAAGTGCAGGAGAGAAGGTTGTTTTCCCAATAAGCAGCCCTTGACTGGTGGAAAAAACAGCCCCATCTTGGGACCTCCAGCTGAAAAGATTTTGCATCCCAATGAATCTCTCCAAGACACAATAATCTAAATTAGATCAAGTCAAACTGAATTAGAAAAAGCCCAGGTTTAATGTGTGCCAGGGCTCCCAGAGGCCCCTCTAGGCCTTCAGAGAAGAGATGGGGAACTAAGACTGGAAAACCACAGAAAGGGGAAATGAAGACCACAAAACTATGGAGAGGGTAATGGAAGACCAGAAAACCACAGAGAGGGAAAAGAAAGACCCGAGAGTTATGCGTTTATTCTGCGGGATGGGGGGAGCAGTTTAAATAGTCTGTGGGAGTGGGGTTGAGCATCTCTTGGGAGAGTTCATATTTTGGCAGCCTTTTTCAGAGGTGATGTCTGGAATGAGGCAACTCCCAGCAGTTGCTTCGGGTGGAACTTTCCACCCAAATAATGGATATGGAGTCTGGACTGAGGCAACTCCTAGGGAAGGGGCCTGTGTTGAAACTTTCCACCCAAACATTCCAGATTATTTGGATTTATGAATGCCAGGGGCTGGCGTGGAGCCTTCACCAAGACATTCCAGACTCTCTGCATATAGGGGAGACAGGGTCTGAGGTGAAGCCTCCAACAAAACATATACCAACCACAATTTCCCCTCTCCCTTTTCCTACTACCCTTCACTTTCCCCTGAACCCAACCCTCATCCACTCATTAAAAATGATAAGGTCTTTCATGAGGAGTGAATAAAGCCTGAAATATTAAGTTGATGAAGGACCAAGCCCCACCCCCTATATCAAGGCTGAGCAAGGCATCCTACCATAAAAAATGGGCTCCAAAAGTGCAGCTCATGGACCAGGGATAGATCCTGGTTCTACTGCCTAGGGCCCCTAAAACAGAGCCATCTACACAACTGTTGCCCACATGTAGAGGGCCAAGATTGGTCCCATACAGGCTCCACTGCTGTTGGTCAAGATTTTGTGAGTTCCCACAAGTTCGGTTTAGCTGTCTCTGTAGATTTCCCCATCAGGATTTGACTCACTTCCTTTCTTATATAATCCCTTCTCTATCTCTTTGTCTGGACTCCTGGAGCTTGACCTGGTGCTTGCCTGTGGATCTCTTCATCTGCTTCTATCAGGTACTTGAGTAAGGCTCTATGACGACAGTTAGGGTATTCACCAATATGATTATTGGAGAAGGCCAATTTAGGCAACCTCTTCATATTGCTAGTAGTGTTAGCTGGGGTCATCCTTGTGGATTCTGGGAGTTTGCCTAGTACCAGGTTTCTCCCTAACCCCTAATGATTCCTTCTATCACCATATCTCTTTCATTGCTCTCCCACTCTGTATCCTCCCTCAACTCGATAGTTGTATTTCCTCATGACAGGCAAATTTGTTTTTACCTTCTAATAAAGGTTCATCAGAATTTGTTACATCAATATTTTAATCAAAATTTTGTTTTTAATCATTTTAGCATTATTTAAGAAAGCTTGAGTTTCAATAAAATTCATTTCCCCTTAAAATTTACCTAGATTTGCATTTTTTTGATGACTAAGGATGTTGAATATTTCTTTAAGTGTCTTTCAGCCATTTTAGATTTCCTTGTTGAGAGTTCTCTGTTTAGGTCTTTACTCCATTTTTTTATTGGATTATGTGTTCTTTTGTTGTCCAATTTCTTATACAACTCTGAGATAGAATCTTACACCTGAAAGAATGGCCAAGATAAAAAACACTGATGACAACTTATGCTAGATAGGTTGTGGGGAAAAGGGAACACTTATGCATTGCTGGTGGAAATGCAAGCTGGTACAAGCCCTTTGGGTGTCAGTGTGGAGATTTCTCAGAAAATTAGGAAACAACATTCCTCAAGACCCAGTAATACCATTTTTGGGTATATGTTCAAAGGATGCTGAATCGTACCACAAGGACATGTGCTCAACTACATTCATAGCAGCATTGTTTTTCATAGTCAGAACCTGGAAACAACCTAAATGTTCCTCGACTAAAGAATGGATAAGGAAAATGTGGTATATTTACACAATGGAGAATTACACATCAGAAAAATATATGACATCTTTAATTTTGCAGGAAAATGGATGGATCTAGAAAACATTATTTTTTTGTGAGGTACCCAAGACACAGAAGAGAATTATCACATGTACTCACTCATAGGTGGTTTGTAAACATAAAAGAAAACCAGCCTACAAAACACAATCCCAGAGAACTTAGACAACAATGAGTACACTAAGAGAGACTGACATAGATCTAATCTACATGGGAAGTAGAAAAAAAAGAAGATCTCCTGAGTAAATTGGGAGCATGGGGACCTTGGGGAGGGGGGTTAGTGGGATAGGGGAGAGACAGGGAGGGGAACAGAGAAAAATATAGAGTTCTGTTGCATCAGGGGCGGCGGGGTTGCGTCCCCTGCACCCTGCCGCCCGCATGGTTAGCTTTGTACCCGAAATAATTACACAGAAACGGTATTCATTTAAAGACTGCCTGGCCCGTTATCTGTAGCCTCTTATTGGCTAGCTCTTACATATCGATCTAACCCATTTCTAGTATCCCTGTAACACCATGAGGTGCGCTTACCAGGGAGGATCTTAACCTGCGTCTGGCTGAAGTGGGAGCATCATGGCGACTCTCTGACTCAGCTTCTTTCTCCCCCAATCCTGTTCTGTTTACTCCACCCACCTAAGGGTTGGCCTATCAAATGGGCCTAGGCAGTTTCTTTATTACTTAACCAATGAAAGCCACAGATAAGATACAAGACCCACCTCCATCATTTCCCCTTTTTCTGTTTAAACAAAAAAGAAAGGCTTTAACTTTAACAGTAAAATTACATATAACAAAACAGTTATCAAGTAAGAATTACAATTACAATATTTATATCTATTTTATCTCTTATCATAACTAAGGAAAACTATAACTATTTATTCTTCAACTCCATCAAAGACTCCAGAAGGATATAATAATACCTAAGTAAACAGGAAGTCCAAAACTCTAGAAATGACAGAGACATCTCGCTGCCTGGACAGTCACCCAAAGTTCCTCTGTACCGTTGGGGCATCCATCTTCGGCCTACAGGCCCATGGTATCCAGAGACATTTCCATGAAGCAGGAAATTTCAAAGGCAGTTCAGTCACTGTCTGCTGTGTCCTGCAGAATGTCTTGTAGACTCTTTCATGAATCAGGAACCCCGAAAGACCATCTCACCTTTTGGCAAGTTCAGCAGTCCTCTTTCTGCAGGTTCTTTGTGTCCAGTTTATGCATCAGTCCAGGCAAGAGCAGTTTCTTGCCCAAATGGCTATCAAACTCCATAAGGATCCTCTTCGATGCCCATCTTCCTCTCGAAGTAGATTGGTGCTGCCAGGAGCAGACGTGTCTCATAGTCATAAAAAGCCCTAAGTTATTAAAACATTTAAATGCCATATTCTGCAGTCTTTGAAAGATATGAAGAATGCCTATCTAACTGAAATATATCTCTATATATCTAGAAAATCTAACTAACATGACTACAAGCTTGACTATTATCCATTAACAACCTATATTTCCTGATTATACATTACATTTTAAAATGAACTACACAATCACAATACCTTAATCAATATCAGAAATACATATACATATAACAAAATTGGCCTTAAAATCTATACCAATGCAAATTATTTATATCTATATCATATCCCCCTTTAAATGTAAAAGAGCATATTTATAAACAATATTTGGGAACATGGGCGCAGTTTTTTCTCTCCAAACTGCTTCCTGCTGAATGGGGGCGCTGTTAATCATATCTTTCATGGGGTAACCTGTGTGCCAGGTTCATCTCAGTTGGCAGTTGAGTGAAGTAAATTTTTTGAAGATGTTCACAGCAACCTTTCAGGAGGGCGAGGTCTATCATACCAAATCGGAATAGATGCAATCCACAGGGTCACATCCTCTGTGAAAACAAAAGAAGACCCTTTCCAAAGCATCATATCCTTAGACCAAAATTCTGAAATCGTAATACCCTTATATCCATTCTGGTTTAGCTTGGCAGCCCATGTAATGAAATGTCTCTCTGTAGTTAGCTCCTTCACAGTCAAAAAATTTAAAGAAAACACAATAATACAAAGAATCCAGACTCTCTGTGAATTTTCCATTTTTACGTGGCTTATTTTTCTTTATTTCTTTTAATCTATAACTATCTGTATTCTGTCTCTTTAAAGACTTTACCCTTTTTTTTAAGGCATTAACTTTATTCTCTCTCTCTATATATATATATATTTTTCTCTCTCAAGCCTACGTACATTCATCCAACAATGTGATCTTTTATGTCTGAATCTGTTTTATTGTGAATCTGTAACATTTTTTTTACTATCCAGGAGCATTTCTTAAAATGTTAAGCACTTCTTAAAAACTTAAGTTGCAGCATGTACAAGTAATATGGTACTGTGTGTCCTGCCCAGTCTAAACCTTAACTGTGCGCTGTTATTATGGTAATTACGGTAGTTCCTGCCTGAGGTCAGCATAGTTCAGCATGGAGCAGCCGCTCCTGCCTCAGAGCCTTTTGGTGCCCCTGAGCTGAGCACAGTTCCAGGCACACAGCAAGTCCACATTGGCGCCAAGCAAGCCTTAGAGCTTTATTTCAAATGCTCTATTTAAAAGCTCTGTCTCCCGCCGGAGCCAGACAGAGATCGCAATGGCGGCATAGCCCAGAAAGCCGGCATTTTAAAACAGCCAGTTTTTTCCTGCTGCCGAGTTAGGACAATTTCTTTGCGGCAAGCAACCCAGAAACAGCAAAAAGCTGTCTTAAATTTTCTCTTTATCCTTTTTAAGCCCTCTTGCAATAAATTTATGGGGCCGTGACCTGCTACAGCAATGGAATACCCAGATTAACATTCCTGTAGTTCCAGGAACTCATAATTCTGGGAAGGATATGATGAGGTATTATGGAAAAAGGTTTCCAGCCATTCAGGCTGTACAAGAACATACAGCAAATACCAAACCTTTAGAGGTACCAACAGCCCTACCTCTAAAATGGATAACTGAGAAGCCAATATGGATCAAACAGTGGCCTCTAGCTGAAGATAAATTGCAGGCATTGGAACAGCTCGTGCAAGAGCAACTAGATGCTCACCATATTGAAGAATCAACCAGTCCTTGGAATTCTCCTGTGTTTGTTGTAAAAAAGAAATCTGGTAAATGGAGAATGGTGACAGATCTAAGAGCTGTCAACAAAGTAATTCAACCTATGGGCCCACTACAATCTGGAATCCCTTTGCCTTCTCTGTTACCAAAAGGATGGCCTCTTATAGTTATTGATTTGAAAGATTGTTTTTTCACTATACCGTTACAAGAAAAGGATAGAGAAAAATTTGCCTTCACAGTGCCAACTTATAATAATTCTCAGCCTAATAGGAGATATCAATGGACTGTCCTCCCACAGGGTATGCTCAATAGTCCTACATTGTGCCAATATTTTGTAAGTAAGCCATTGGAAATAATTCGTAAACAATTCCCGAAGTCCATAGTTTATCATTACATGGATGACATCTTGTTATCTGATTCAAATAAAGATACTTTAGAAAGGATGTTTGAAGAAGTAAAGAAAGTCTTGCCTAGGTGGGGATTACAAATTGCCCCTGAAAAGATTCAAAGAGGAAATTCTATTAATTACCTAGGTTACAGAATAGGGTTAGAGAAAATTAAAACGCAAAAGGCACAAATTAGGAGAGACCGGTTAAAGACTCTTAATGACTTCCAAAGATTGTTAGGAGACATTTCCAGTCTACGACCCGCTGTTGGGATAACACCTGATCTAATAGTTCATTTAAACAAAACCTTAGATGGTGATAAAGATTTGAATAGTCCAAGAAAACTAACAGCTGAAGCAGAAAAGGAACTGACAATGATTGAGGAAAAATTACAGGAGGCACATGTGGATAGGGTGAACCCAAATCTTAGCTGCATCCTAGTCATATTGCCTTCCAGAATTTCTCCTACAGGGATTCTAATGCAGAGGGAAGATATTATTTTAGAGTGGATATTTATACCTAATAAACCAAGTAAAAAATTAAAAACTTATGTGGAAAAAGTCTCTGAATTAATTATAAAAGGTAAGCTGAGACTTCGTCAACTAGCAGGTATAGACCCAGCAGAAATTATAGTGCCTTTTACTACTGAAGAAATAAAAAAGTTATGGGAAGACAATGAACCGTGGCAAAGAGCTTGTGCTAATTTTTTGGGAGAAATTAATAGCAACTATCCCAAAAGTGGTAGACTTAACCTCATAAAAAGAACTTCTTGGATTCTTCCTAGAATTGTACGTGATGCTCCAATAACTGGAGCTCGTACATTCTATACTGATGCAAATAAATCAGGGAAAGCAGGTTACAAGTCAGATGAATTGAGTAAGGTGGAACAAAGCCCTTATAATTCTGTCCAGAAGGCAGAATTATATGCCATTCTTATGGTGCTAAGGGATTTTAAAGAACCTCTTAATATAGTTACAGATTCACAATATGCAGAAAGAGTTATCTTGCATATTGAAACTGCTGAATTTATACCAGATGACACAGAGTTGACTTCATTGTTTATCCAGGTACAAGACATAATCAGGAACAGGCTTTGTCCGATGTACATAACACACATCCGGTCCCATACAGGTCTGCCTGGTCCTCTAGCCCAAGGCAACGCTGAGATTGATCAATTATTGATTGGAAGTGTGTTGCAGGCCTCAGAATTTCATAAGAAGCATCATGTCAATAGTAAAGGCCTAAAGAAAGAATTTTCCATTACTTGGCAACAAGCTAAGGACATTATAAAGAGATGTCCTACTTGTTCTTTCTATAATCAAACACCGTTGCCTGCAGGGAGTAACCCAAAGGGTACTAAGAGAAATGAAATCTGGCAGATGGATGTGTTCCACTTTATGGAATTTGGTAAATTAAAATATGTACATCACACCATAGACACGTATTCAGGTTTTCAATGGGCTACTGCCCTGAGCTCAGAAAAGGCTGATTCAGTAATCACACATTTATTGGAAGTTATGGCCATCATGGGTATACCTGCACAAATAAAGACAGATAATGGTCCAGCATATGTATCTAAGAAAATGAAACGCTTTTTTGATTATTATAATATAAAACACATTACAGGTATACCAAATAATCCTACAGGTCAGGCAGTTATAGAAAGATCAAATCGTACTATAAAGGATATGCTGAACAAACAGAAAGGGACTGAAAATACCCCCAGAAATAGATTACATAATGCTTTATTAACCTTGAATTTTCTTAACGCTAATGAGAAAGGAACAACAGCAGCAGAAAGACATTGGATAATGGAAAAGTCTGCTGAACTAAATCAACCGATTTATTTCAAAGATGTGCTGACCTCTCAATGGAAGCCAGGAGATGTGCTACGTTGGGGAAGGGGTTTTGCTCTTGTTTCCACAGGAGAAGAAAAATTGTGGATACCATCAAAATTAATAAAGTTTCGATTTGAAGAGGAGAAACCTCTTGGAAAGGAGAAATGACAACTCATCCACAATGATGATATTCATACAGGTGGTAAGAAAAACATAGAATGGGGGCAGGGTTCTGTTCTTATCTCCACAGGAAAACACTCATCTTGAAAAATTCAAGGAACCCTGGATGTTTGGATACTGACAGATGGGAAAATACCTGCCCAATAGGAAATATCAAGAAAACTGAATGGATTGTGTAAGTAAATCATATTAAACCATATTTCTAAATTTATAGAGCTGGTTTTGAAGTTGGACTCTGGCTCAGTCCCTCTCCAATTCCAAGCCTGTTAGTAAGAGAAAAACCCAGAGTTTCTGGAGTTTCTGTCTCATGTCAAGAGCCATGATATGGGACAGAAAGAAATATGAGTTTAGAAAACATCTTTGCTTTTCTTCATATCTATCATACCTTTCATTGAATATATCTATCATGCCTTTCATTGAATATATATATATATATATATGTCTATATATGTCTATATGATTAATGTTTTAAGTTTTTTACAATGAACAATGAGTCTTTTCTGAAGTGACATTTGAAGTTTCCAGGAAGAAGATGGGGCCCCACAACAACAACTCTACCTGGCTGATATGACGTCATGATACTGATAGCGCTACTACAAGACCTGTTTTGGGTACCAGCTGCACAAGACAATCCCAACTTGGTTAGCTGAAATGGTGCACATCTTGTACAACATTCTGGCCAGAACTACACAAAATACTCAGAGACTATTTGCAATTTTAAAAGACATTGATCTTGAAATTTAACCATCATTTTACTTTCACAGGATCCCCCAGAAAGAACGTCGCCCCCATGACAGCTGGAAGTAATTCTAGAGGACGACGTCCCCTCTCCCAGTAAAGTTTGCCCCTGGGTTTAGGGACATCATTTAGGGGTTGGGAGGTTGGGGGAGGAATTTTATAAGCTCAGGGATCATTTTGAAAAAATAAAAAAGAGGGATGATGGGATAATAGATTTGTAATTGTGAGTTACTGTTTTTAGACAAAAATATTGGTATCGATTAATGTATATTGATACAAAGTTAAATTATATTGACTATTGTATGCATGCATGTTTCTACCTCTGTTTAAAATATTTTTATGTATTGACATATATTGTATTGATATATATATTGTATGTATTTACCATATTGCAGTGTACATTTCTACCTCTGATTAAGATACTTATATATTGTTTGTGTATTGCTATATATTTACCATATTGCAATGTATATTTGTACATTGTTTATATTTGGAGGTCATTGTCCTCATTTGTTTCACAGTCGTTTATTGTCTTAGTCTTTAAGTTAGATAGATACTGAGAATTAAATAGATTAATAGTCATCTAAGTTTGTCATTTATAATTAGACTAATCAGGTTCTTTAGATATATAGAGATTATACTCAGTATAGATAGATAATCTTCAACCTCTTCAAAGAGCTGTAGAAAATGGCCTTTAATCTAACTCAGAGTTTTATGGTAGTGAGACACAATTGCTCCTGGCAACACCGTTCTACTCCCGAGAGAATGTTGAGCACCAAAGACACTCCACCTGGAGCCTTTCTTTTTGGCAGAACTGGCCTTGGGGCAAAGAAATGCCCATACCTCAACCACTGACAGAGATACAGAGCGTGCATTAATGGATAAAGCAGGACTGTCATATCCTGCCAAGACAGGGTAAGATAGTTCTGAAAAGTTGCTTGCCTTTGAAAATGGTATGTCAGTTATGTTAGGCCTTAGCCAAAGTTGGTTGCTTCAACGCTGCAAACGTGACTTTGGGTGATTGCCCAGGTAGCTAGTTGTCTCTGTGATTTGTTGCATGTTTTGGCAGTTGTTTTACTGAACTTTCTAATTACCCAGGTAACATTATTTTCCTTCTCAGATCTTCGATGGGGTTGAAGACTATAAATGTAGTTACTTTTCTCTCATGACTTGGCCAAGTTATTTATTATACAAGACCTAAGCTAGTTAGAATAGGATATTTGTACTCATTGTATATAATTTCGTAGTAGGTTTAGAACTCTCTTACTTAAACAGAAGGGGGAGGTGTTACGGGAGGTCCTTCCGCTCCTCCAACCAATAGCTGCTGAGATACCAGCCCATTGGGGCGTGGTCTCTCCCCCTTTAAAAAGTGACTATTTCCCTACGTTCGCTCTCTTCACTTCCTGCTCCGCCGGCGACTAGACTCCCTTCCTGGTTGCGCAAAGGGCTGTTGTCTGGGACGGTGATCTGTAAGTTTTTTCCCCTTTGAATAAATACCACCCTATTAATCATAATTCCAAACTGGTGTGGCATTGTTTGTGACTTACGCCTTCAGAGTTCCATAAAAATCAATAAAAAATTACCTTGATTACTTGTATGTACTGCTCACATTCATAAAATTACAAGTTTCATTCATAATTCTTTTCAAAACTAGAACCATTTCTTCTATTTTTTTAGGAATTTGTGGCTGTAAAATTGCTCATGTATTTATTTGCATGAATTTTCTACATTGCTAATTTTTATGCTACCAGAATATTTTTTCCACAGATGCAGGAAGCTTTTGTGAGCATACATTTATCTCACATTTCTATAAATAAGGTCTAAGATTGAGGATAAACATCTGGCAACAGAATATAGCATGATGACATATCAAAATATATAGCAAGAAATGGCAACGCAGTAACAATCAGATGGATATCATGAATGTTAGCGTTGATTCTCATGGTATATGAAAAGAATATTATACACATATTTTCCATTCTTTTATCTATCCATCTATCTATCTCTATATTTATAAACATATATTATAATTGTTCTTTATTTTTATGTTCTTCCCAAAAAGATTTTCTGTAAACTTGCCCCCAAATGTACTTTCATATGTTCTAATATGAATCAAAATGTGTCAAAACTAGGAAGCCAAATAGTCTCAATTCTAGGTGAAATGAATAAGACTACAGGAAAGAATTCTGATAGAGTTGAGCAAACACATCATTATTTCTACAAGTATGGAAAGAAGGCTGAAATGCAATAAAATGAGAAAATTTCATTTCTACTCTCTTCTTTTTTGTGTAGTTGGACTTCTACCTGAATGTATCATACCCATCCACACTGGGTGTAGATTTTTAGCACACTATCAATGACTTACATACCAATCTTCTGCAGGGGCACACTCAAACACTCAAAATTGTATTTTATTACTTCTCTAAGGGTTCTTTTATCTAATACCTAAAATTAATCATGCAGGAAAATTTTATCTAACAGAAAATTACTCCTATGAGATTGAGTTTAGTAACTGGTGTTTTGCATGAGAATGGCCCCAATAGTATCAAATATTTACATGGCTGTTAACAACTGTTTTGCTCATCCTCCCCTTCTCACTTTTCTCTCCCCATCCCCCGATAATCCCATCCCACCCCACCCCCAAGATCCCAAATTTTCTCCCCGGCAATTTTGTCTACTTCCCATATCCAAGAGGATAATTAAATGTTTTTCCTTGAGTTCGCCTTCTTATTTAGCTTCTTTAGGTTCACCAATTATATACTCCGTGACCATTATTTATGGCTAGAAACCAATTATGAGTGAGTACATCCCATGTTCATCTTTTTGGGCCTGGGTTACCTCACTCAGGATAGTGTTTTTTATTTCCATCCATTTGCATGCAAAATTCGAGAAGTCATTGTTTTTTACCACAGCGTAGTACTCTAATGTGTATATATTCCACACTTTCTTCATCCATTCTTCCATTGAAGGGCATCTAGGTTGTTTCCAGGTTCTGGCTATTACAAATAATACTGCTATGAACATAGTTGAACAAATGCTTTTGTCATGTGATAGGGCATCTCTTGGGTATATTCCCAAGAGTGGTATTGCTGGGTCCAGGGGTAGGTTGATCCCGAATTTCCTGAGAAACCGAAACACTGATTTCCAAAGTGGTTGCACAAGATTACATTCCCACCAGCAATGGATGAGGGTACCCCTTCCTCCACAGCCTCTCCAGCATAGGGGAGCACGGAAGCACAATTCTTAGTTAAGGGAGCCACCTTAGGGTTGGCAAGAGTCTTGAACCTAGAGTGGCTCCCAGGAGCCCAAGGCGAGGTCCCCAGTTAGTTCCTTGGGCAGCTGAGGATAGGGAACCTGAAATGACCCTATCCTATAGCAATGCTGACGAATATCTTGCATATCACCATAGAACCTTCATCTGGGGATGGATGGAGATAGTCACAGAGACCCACACTGGAGCACCGGACTGAGCTCCCTAGTTCCCATTGAGGAGCGGAAGGAAGGAGAACATGAGCAAGGAAGTCAGGACCACAAGGGGTGCACCCAACCACTGAGACAGTGTGGCTGATCTATTGGGAGCTCACCAAGGCCAGATGGAATGAGACGGAAGAAGCATAGGATAAAACCGGACTCTCTGTTCATGGCGAACAATGGGGGCTGATGAGAAGCCAAGGACAATGGCCCTGGGTTTTGATCCTACTTCAAGCTCTGGCTTTGTGGGAGCCTAGCCAGTTTGGATGTTCACCTTCCTAGACATGGACGGAGGGGGAAGCACCTTGGACTTTCCACAGGGCAGGGAACCCTGACTGCTCCTTGGACTGGAGAGGGAGGGGGAGAGGAGTGAGGGGAGGGGGAGAAGGGTGGAAGGAGGGGGAGGGAAATGGGAGGCGGGGAGGAGGGGGAAACGTTTTTTTTCTCAATAAAAAATTAATTAAAAAAAAACAACTGTTTTGAAAGGAGTTGGAAGGTGTTACCTTTTTGAATGAGATGTGCTATTAGAGTTGGCTTTGAGGCTTCAAATGGCCATTCCAGATTCACTCTCTGTGAAGGCCCAGAAATATGAGCCTATTTCCACATTGACCAAATGTCAGAGAGTAGAAATTTATCTCGAGTTCCTTCATGGATATTGTGCTTCTACCTCCAACAAAGTTATCACCTAGGTGTAGTTTAGAGAGTTCTGCTCTCTCAAGGTTGTTGGGAACAGGTGTGGCTAATAGCCAGCCCGACCTTGTACTCCAGGAATAGAGAAGTATATTTTTTTCCAAGTCAACAAGAGTCTAAGGAGCCAATTAAGTTCCAATTCCTTTTATGGAGATAACTTGGGATTCTACCCAGCGAGTGGTTTGGTACAGTATATTTTGGTCTAGTGTGTGAGTGTGACTTTTTTTTCCTAACAATAGAATGTTTAAATATGAATGTAGCCCATGCCCATGACCTTCAATTGGTATGTTCATTTCCTTGTATCATGTTAATGCAGCCGTTTATCTTACTCATACATTTTGGGGTCAGGCGTATTTTAAGCAGATGGAAATTAAACATGGGTGAAATTTCAGTACTCAATGAAATTCCCTACTGATACTATCCTATACATTTCTTTGTTTTATTATTTTTATTCATGTCTTCATATTCTTTACTATATTTCTAAATATCCATGACTCTACCCTGACAGAAGGCATTTTTGTTAAGGCTGGTCCATGACAGTGCTCCCTTTTTCTATCTGCCTTCAAATTGAGGAGAAGCTATAGTAAGCTCTTGGCTACTTTTCCAGTGCCACAACTATCTAACTGCCTACTGCCATGTTACCCTCCATGATGATCATAAACTCACACTCTGAAAATGTATGCAACCACTCAATTAAATACTTTCTTTAGAAATTTTCTTGGTCATAGACTCCTCACAGCAATAGAAATTAATACAGTAACCCAAGAATGATTTAATACATTTATAACAAAAGAAAAAAAACCTAATTTGAACATCAGAAAGATCCTAAATCTGCTCTAGGTTATGACTACAACACAAAAAATTTGGAGAGCATATTGGTCTCATACCATTAGTATAAATATCAAAAAATTATATACACAATTCAAGTAAAAAAAATCTATTTACCAAATTTCATTTAGCCTATTAGAATTCAAGTCTTTCAAAAAAAATAAACACCCATCTTCAAAAAAAAAAAAACTAACGTAATAGTTCAATGTACAAAAAAGCACAGTATTAAGATTCAAAATGAACAAGATGACTACATGCATGTATAACAATAACACTGAATTTATAACTAAGAGAATGGAGAATGTTGAGTGTGTGTGTGTATATATATACATATATATATATATATGGTTGCCTATATGAATAAAAGATGACAGCATTAACAATTATTGAAAGAAACACTCATAAAAAAGCACAAGGTGATGCCAGATGTGATAATATTATAAGACCTAAGTGCCCTTCATAGTCTCATTTCACAGACATAAAGAATCAATAACATTAGTAGGAAATCAAAGAAAATTTCCAAAACTGGAGTATGAAGAGAAAATGTAATAAGCAAATAGCAAAATATGTCAGAAAAGTGAAATTAAGTTTACAATATGTATCCCATTCCTAATTAGAATCACAAATGGTGAAGAGAGAAAAGAACAAAAGACTCTGAAATAAGAATTCCTCACCACTTCCAATTAATTATAACAAACCACAGCCTCAAGAAACACTAAGCAAGACAATGAAACTAAACTCGGGCAAATCACAGTGTACTCAAAAGTACAGAAACAAAAAAAAAAGTCTTGCAAGATCTGGGGGGGGGGGGATGGTTGTTTTTGCAAAGGAGTAAAGGTAAGGATTCCAATGACTTTTCATCAGAAAATATATAAGGGAAAAGAGCAGAATGAGTATTGAAAGGTGTAAGTTAAAAATAATTATACAAATAAAAATTTCTATGTTCAAAGGAATAAGTCTTCCAAAGTATAAAAATAATTGAGAATTTCAGGAAAAAAAAAGATTTAATTAACAGTAGACCTGTCCTGCAAGGACCTTGGACTTCCTATAGTGTAGGGAAACCTGACTGCTCCTTGGCCTGGAGAGAAAAGGAAAGGGGAGGGCGGGAGGGGAGGGAAGTGGGAGGAGGGAAGGAGGTGGAAATTTTCAATAAAAAAATAAATTAAAAAAAGAAGAAAAAATATATTAAAGTAAAAAAAGTAAAAAAAAAAAACAAAAAACTAGTACACCAAAGAGAAGGAATGAATACATGAGAAACATATCTAAATAAAGTGAAGAGAGACCAAACAAAAATATTTTGTTGTTATTTCTTTGGACAGATAGCCATTCTTTAATATATAATAGTAAGGATGATTAGCTATGATAGCATGAAATTTAGAATGAATAGGTAATTAGATGGAAGTGTAATATCACAGAGACATAAAATCAATGTTAGAAATCATCTACTACAATCAGCCTCCTATACATATAAAGATGTACATTATTAATTAAACATTAAATCCAATTATTCAAATATATTTTATTTATTAATATATTCAAACATATATGTTATTACATGTTATGAATATAGCACAATTTTTAGTATAGTATAATCATAAATGATAAGACATTAAATAAAATACTGTCACAAAGAAGATTTAATTTTAACCAGAAAACCTTTGAAAGGAAAAAAAAATTTGCATGGATAGGTAGCACTTCAATTATATGAGTTATTACATGATTACTAGACAAAAAATATTTATTTAAATATATTTAAAATTTAGATTATTTCAGAGAAGAAAAGAAATAGCAAGCTCTTTGTTGCTCATCAAATACCAATAAATGACCCAAATGTGTTAAAAGGTAAAGGATGAAGTAGATTATTTTATAGAGACTCAATCTGAAGACTTAAATGTCTATGTTAATATCAAGCAAATCCAGTATTAAGATGAATAAAGTGGTAAATAAATGATGAAATTAATAGCAGTTAGAAATGACTAAACAAAGAACTTCATGGAGGAATTACATGATTGAAAAGAGAAAAGATTCTATAATCATGGTTAAGAATAGCAACACTCCTTTTTCAGGAAAAAAATATTTGTAAAGTAGGCATAAGAAACATGATTATCAGTAGGCTAAGTTAAATATTGTTATAAATAAATATATAGATAAATAAATAAATAAAAACAATTTTTCAAAGATGATACCTATGTTTCTTCCTTTTTGTGTTTGACCTCAGCTAGTGGTTTTCAAGATATCAGTTTAAACATCATAAAAAATCATTATTAGTGCTTTTACAATAGTAGACTTTATTATTTTATACTTTTAAAATTAAATATTCTACTATATGATTTTATTAAATATGTGACACATTTTGTCTCTTTGGTTAATTGATTTTTTGTTTTTATTTTTATTGAAAATTAATTATTCTCTCATACAAATTATCCTGAAAACAGTTTTAGCTTCCTCAACTACTGCCAGCTTCCCCCTACCTTCTCTGTCTTCCAGATCTAGTCCACTTGCATTTTTCTTTTCAGAAAAGAGCAGAACTCCATGTGATGATACCCAAACAGGATTAAACAAGATATAATAATACAAGAAAAAAACCCTCATATTAAAGGTAAACAAGGCAATCCAACTGAATTAAAAGAATTCCAAGTGCAGGCCAAAGAGTCAGAGATACACCTCTTCCCACTGTTATGATTCTCACAACAAATACCAAGTTAAGAGCTATAACATATACATAGAATACCTGGTACAGACTAATCATGGTCCCATGCTTGCAGTTTGAGTTTCTGTGAGCTCATGGGAGCTCTGCTTAGTTGATTCAGTTAATTATGTTCCTTTGGTGATCTTGGAGATTGGGAAACAGTGGCAGAGGGGAAGTAGCAATTTTAGGAGTCAGTAGTAGTGGTTTGAAAGAAAATGACCCTCAAAGGGAGTAGCACTATTTAGGAAGTATGGCTTGATTTAAGTGGGTGTGGCCTTGTTGGAGTACATGTATCACTGTGGAAGTGGGCTTTGTGGTGTCATATATGCTGAAACCATACCCAATGTGTCAGTTGTCTTTGGATCTTGAGCAATAAGGTCTTACTCTCAAGTTCTGACCACACTGGCCAACAACTTTAAGTGGGGTGACCATTTGCTGGGTATTTTATTGGATAGCATGTGACAGTCCATAATGACTATCCCTCATTTGATCACTTCCAGGACTTATGATAAAGGACTAAAATTTATCTAGGAAGATTTTTTAATACATATTGTTTTTAACTCAAGATTGCAAGGTAATTACTATGCCTTCAATATTCATATTTGCCAGCTCATAAAAATGCACCAGTCAATCCTTAATTGTGATTGTGTGGCAGTGAGTATATATTCAATATTTCTCTGGAGAACTATAAAAGTGTTCATTGTCATTAAGTACCTTGTATATTTGGTAAAAGAGACTGTAGTGGTCCTCTTTTCCTTTTTGGCCTATTGGCCATTAGTTGGAGAGGGCAAAGGTGCAGATGCTGCAACAGAAAGCTTTATACTCAGCCCATGAGTACAAACAGAGGCAGCCCTCTGAGAGACTGCTTTTGGTGAAACAGGTCAACTTTATTCCAGAGTATAAGGGATATAAAGCACTGGGGAGCCTGGAAAGAAACCCTAGTTTTTCATTAAGTGGCATACTTTTATCACAAAGCTTTGTATTTAACAGTAGGTTACTGTAGCTGAACTCCTAGCACAACTCTTAGCACGAATCTGTGCAAAAGGGTAAAGCTGTCTCTAAACCAGGCATCTTGAGCAATAAGGTCTTACTCTCAACTCTTGATCACACTAGCCAACAACTCTAAGTGGGGTGACCATTTGCTGGGTATTTGTACATTTAGTGACCTTCCATAATGACATCTGGTTTAGAGACAGCTTTCTGATAAGGTCAGTCTTCCAGGCACAGAGATATTCTTCATGTAAGGCAGGAGTAACTGGAAGTCCTGCTGGGGAGGAGGAGGTTCCCTGCTGTCAAGTCATTAAGATAAGCTGCCAAACTGTGAAAGACCTCCATTGAGAGTCCACAGGAGGTTCCATTTGCTGACTCAAAGAGTTAGCAAAGACATTCCAACAAGAGTACACATTTTGGTGTAGGTGTTTGTGTGCATGAACTTGCCTTCTTTGTTGGTGCTAGATTTTATTTTATCTTTTTTTTTTCTTGAGGTAGAATTTCTTTGTCATGTTTCCATGGCATATTTAAGACTAGATGTTCCACAAGCTTCTAGGGATTTTTATTGAGAATAATATTTATATGGACAGTATAAATTCCATGTTTAGATCAAAGGAAAAAATCTCAATAATTTTAATTTGAAGGAAACTAGAGTAGGACAAGATTCACTACCCCAATAAAGGCATAAACCATAAACTATCAAATTAAGCACGAAAATGATAGGGAAGGTAAGTAAATTAAAAAGCTTATTTTTTGAAGGTCACAATGAACTACTAATTAAAATTTAAATTTCAATCTTCAAAGAGCAGAAAATTTAAATGTGTGCATATACTATAAATGGAATCGAAATCAATAACTGTCACAAAAGTGAATTATGTAGATTCCCTGTCAATATCAGTATCAAATGGTATTGTAATTACAGAGTTCTTGGTTATGCGAGCATATTGTTGAGATTTAATGGGCACAGGTTCTGTATCTTGTATAGAAGAAACTATCTCAAAACAGGATTCCTGCGCTTTTGGATCTACCATCATCCTTCTATCATGTTTCTTTCAAGGCTACCTGAACCTTAGGCATCGGATCTATGATGTAGTTGTACAAAAAGGGAACTGTAAACTTGATAAAATTTATCTATTTAGGGGGCTGGTGAGATGGCTCAGAATGGAAAAGTACTTGCTACAAAGCCTAAGGACCTGAGTTCATTTCCTAGAATATACTTGGTCAAGGGAGTAAACCAACTCTCAAAAGTTGTTCCGTGACATCCACACATACATCATAGCTTATGCACAAACACAAACCCCCCATACACACCCACAAATGAAAGAGACAGACAGATTTACATACATATACATATATATATATTCCCATTACCACACAATAAATATATTAATTGTAAAAAATGTCCAAAATGTTCTCTACATAAGCTTATATTAATTTTAAAAAAATTTTAACTTACTCTCATAATGTATTTATTGTTTTTACTCATGTGAGTATATATAGTAAATGCTATAGTACATGTTGAGGTCAGAGAACAACTTGTGGGATATTTTCTTCCTCTCAGGGATTAAACACATCAAAAAGTAACTTTATCCACTGAGACATATTGAAGATCTATTTTTTTTTCAATTCACAGTTTTTAATAGTTAATCTTGTCATTGTGTTTTGGGGAGAAATGCTAAAATGCACATTTCTGTTTGTCTGTGAAGGCAGTTCCAGAGATTAGATAAGGAGGTAGATGTTTTAATGCTTTAATCCATTGATTTATTCAATAATTAAATAAACTAAAGTAAAAGTGATATTATGAAAGTTGAGGCTTGGAATGAAATATGAGTTCTGTGGAGAGGTAAGTTTTGGACCAAGGTCTTTTCTTAGACTCTTCAGACTTGTTCTGTTTCCTGACTACAATGTGTTTAGTAACTGCTTTACTCAGCAAAAATATTTAAGGTAGAACATTCACAAATTACAATTACTCTATTCTGGTTTGTACATTCTTTTCTATTTCAAAATAGTTATCTAGAGAACCATGTTTATAGTCACATTCTATTCTATTTCAAGATATTTATCTAGAGAACCATGTTTATAATCTGGCAATATGTATATCATTTTCTCCAACTGTGAATCTGAAAATACTCCAGATGGCTTTGTTTTGCATTTGTATGTGTATATAAATGTTTACATGTGTGGTAATACAAACATATCTGAACATAGATGTATATGTGTATAACTGAGCATGTAGATGCCCAAGATTGATGTGACGGGTTTTCATCAATGTGTCTCATTCCTATACAATGAGACAGCTTCACACCCTGAGTACAGAGCTGTCTAGTTAGACTAGTCAAAGCAGTCTGCCTATTCTTGAGGTTCTTTTTATTGTTTCTAGAATGCAAAGATTTCAGGAAGACAACCATGCCCACTTAGTATTGAAATGGATAACATTCTTGTTGTCATGTTTATGTGGCAAGCAATTTCACACTGACATGTTCAACTACAACCAATTTAGAAGATTTTTCAAAAGTAAATATCCTATATTAAAATTTGAAGTTCTCATATTTTCTTTCTTTATTGATTTTATCTTTTTAGTTCTCAAAGTGTAGTGGATATTCATATACATTTGAAAGATACTTTTTTGAAATCTAGATACTTAGTTACTTTGCCAAAATGCTTGTTTCTAGACAATGGCTCACAGTTAAGACTCTTAAGATCACATATTTCTAATAGCTCCTAGTGAATGGACATCACACAGTTCAAGCTTTCCACACTTATACTCATTACAAACAGCTAGGAAATAGAAATCTGCTCTAGAAACAAATGATTATATTACTGTTGAAACACTGTCACTGCCAAATTCTTCTTCCTTCGCTCTTGAGTCTACTTACCCTTAAGAATATGCCATTGAAAACTTGCTAAGTATAAATCTTAGATCATGTGTTCTACTTCCTGAATCATCTGAACTATGATAACCTGTGATTATAAAGCACAAAGAGGAAATAAATTACTATGATATGCCCTCTGTTACATAAGTACTTAATAAGTACTTATAAGCTAATAAGAACCAATATATATATATATATTATAATATGTAAAGAACTTTAAATTTGAATTATCATAGCCTGGAATTGTTAAATTTATTCTGTGCTTTTCTTCATGATAATATACATGTTCCAATAAACATTTCAATGTATTAGAAAGCTGAGTCATGATTAACAAAAGTTCAGAGACAAAGTTTGGGGATCAACCAGGACAGAAAAGTAAAACAGCCAGACACTGGATCTTACCTCTACCTCAGTTTGAAATGGTGATCATGCCTCCAAGGATCTCAGAATAAGACTGTATATGAGAGCTGTCTCCTCTCATTTTATAATCATTTCTGGGGCTGGGATTAAGGACTTGCACCACGATGAATAAAAGCATGTACCCGGTGTTTCTGGAAACTAGTGTGGCTCCAAAAACTGCCTGGTCTGTAAGGCTGATGTATGGAGTTGTTTTACTCTCTGGTCTTCAGGCAAGCTGTATTTATTAAAATAAAAATGAAATGCCACTACATTTTTTATCTTAAATAAAAAAAGAAGGTATTAACTAATGTAGGAAAAGCTATATACAATAAATATGATAACTATATACAATACATGCAAGCAATAAATATATCAACAGTGTCTAGTCCTTCTGCATTTGAGAAATTCAGAAAAAAATACTTCATATCTCTCTTATCGTGTTGAGTCCAATATCTTGTACCTAAATTACTTTCTATCATAAACTGTTTTCTGCATCAGCTAGTCAAATAAAACTATAACTATCTAGTCTTAAACTACATCAAAGACCTAAAATGGAAATAATATGAACTGAGTAAGCAGGGGGTACTATCTAGTAACTTCTACAATTAGGAGTAATGACAGAAATACCTGGCTGCCTACACAGTCACCTAAGTTTCCTCTGCAAAATTCGGGCATCCAACTTTGGCCTACAGGCCTATCATATGCAAAAGACGTTTCTGTTAAACAGAATATTTTGTGTCCTGCTTGTGTAATTAGGACAGCATACTGTCAGCAGTCAAAGCGGGGCATTTTCTTTCCCAGTAGCTTACTTTTTACACAAAGAAAGTAAACACTATGTGAAGTTCTTCAATTTCCATTATCTTCTCTGAAGTAAATTGGTGCTGCCAGGAGCAGACATATCTTATTGTCATAAAATACAAGGTCCTAGATAATTAAAGCATCTTAAATGCTATATTTTATATCTATAAAGTATTTGGAAATAACTTGCTATCTAAACCATTTCTTTGTTTGACTTTGAAACATACCTAATGTGACTAAAGTTTGATTATAACAGGTGGCTAATTACTAACCTATATTCCTTATTATCCTAAAAATTTGGTAATAATAATTTTCAAGAACTATAAATTTGCATTACATTGCTACGTGAACTGTATAGGTAAAATACCTTTAAAACAATAGAAATGCATGTGCAGTATGTTATAACAAAATTACTTTCAAATTTGTTTCAATATACAAAATTTGAATACAATATACAAAAGTCCAATCCAATTTAAAACATCCAAAACTAGTACTTGCCTTTTAAATGCAGATTCAATAATCTACCCTTTTATATTATCATAGCTATATTCCCCTTCTTTCTTTTCAAAATAATCTCATATATTTTTTTCTTTTAAGAGTTCTTTACTCCTTTATCCTATCTATATCTTCCTTTTTTATTTTCAAACAGGATTTTATATATATCTCCCCATTTTTCTTTTCAAAACAAGCTTACATCTATATCCTCTTCTTTTCTTTTCAAAACAAAAACCGTTAATCTAATTTCCTTTGTTTACCTTTTTTGACCATTATTCATAACAACTTGTTATGAACATACTAAGTAAAGACAAACATCCATAATCTACTTTTTTGGAAATGTGGATATAGTTCTCTAGGATACTTCCTGCTGAAGTATAATCTTATAATCTTATAAGGTTACTTATAATCGTTGGGGGACTCAAAGGAACTTGATGATTATGATTAAGTCCTTACTGGATTATTCTGTGAGGCTATACCATCTCAGTTAGCAGTCTTGAAACTGTTCTGAATGTAGAAATTGTAAGAAATTTCAACAGAGGTACTCTAAAACGTTGCATCTTCTCTGCCATCCACTCCTATCAGAGATTTTTCAGGGGTTATCCTTGATCAAACTGTACTTTTCTCAACACAGAATGAATCCACAGCCTCTCATTTCCTCTGGAAGCAAAAGAAACACTTCTCCAAAGTTACATATCTTTTCACTTAAATTTTGAAGTAATGACATTTTCAAAATACATAGTTTGGTTAATTCAGGAACATTTATAATTGAATGTCTTTTAGCAGCTGTTACTTCTTCCTCAGTAGTCAAACAAATCAAGGGCAATGCAATCACGTATAGTATCCAGATTGTCTGTGTATTTTCAATCTTTACATGGAAGCTAAGCTGGGATGTATGTGAACTGGAAGCATGAGCACTAGTGATTCTCTGGAACCCAACTGGCTAGGTTTGAACTCCTATTCCTAGAGCTCAATTCCAGTTATGACCCTTGCCAGTGTCAAAAATTCCTCAGGCAAACAACTTTTTTTTTATATAAATTTGTGCTCCAAGAGGTGGGCAAAAAAAATGAAGCATGATTCATAAAAGCTCAGAGCAAGAAATTGGGGTTAAACCTGAAGTCAAAAAAGTATAACAGCCAATCACTGGCTCTTACCTCTACCTCAGTCTGAAATGGCAATCCTCCCTCCAAGAATCTCAGATTTAGACTATGTCTGAGAGCATTCTCCTATTCTCCTCCTATTTTGTAATCCTGTCTAGGGTTGGCATTAAAAGCAGGTACCATTGGGATTAAAGGGATGTACCACATTGTTTCTATCGCAACTAGTGTGGCTACTAGGATTAAATGTGTGTTACCACTGCCTGGTCCGTAAGACTGACTGTTGATGAAGGGGGGCATTTTGTAAAGACAAATGAAACAACCTACCTAAAAGATATGGTGATCTTGATTAGCTGCATATAAAATAACATTATGTAGTACAAGAGTTAGTGTGTAAACAGAGAATGCACTTTGGTTTCTAGATACAAATAATCACATAGAAACTATATTAATTACAATACTGTTTGGCCAAAGACTCAGGCATATTTCTAGTTAACTCTTATGTCTTAAATTAACCCCTTTATATTATTTTATATTTTACCACAAGGCTCAGGGTTTGTTACCTAACATCTTGCTCCTTGGGTAGACATGACATCTACATGACTGCCTTCTTTCTCCCTACATTCAGAGTAGTTTTTCCACATAGTTATATTCTGCCCTGTCATATGTCAAAGAGGCTTCTTTATTATCCAATGGTAATATAAAATATTCATAGCATACAGAGGGTAATCCTACATCATCTCTCTTTCCTGTATATATAAAAAGGAAGGAAGGTTTTCACATTAACATAGTAAAATTATATAAGAAAACAAGTATCAAGCAAAAATTACTTTTACAATATTTAATATATTTGTTTCTGGCAGAAAATATTGTATCATCTATTTTATTGTTGTGCTTCTAAATTTTCATATTTAATTTATCTTTTATCATAACTAAAGAATACTATAACTATCTTCTTTAAACTTGATCAAAGACCCAAGAAGAAGATTAAATTACCTATGTAAACAGAAAGTGCATTGTAAGCAACTGCCAAAAAGCTAGAATCGAGAGAGACATCATTCTGCCTGTGCAGTTGGTGATATGTTGGGGCATCAATCTTTTCAACAGGCTTATAGTATCTGGAAGACTTTTCTATGAGGCAGGAAGTTTGACTTTTTGCCTGTACAGGAAGTTTTTCAGTTACGTTTTTCTGTGTCCTACAGAATGTTTGGTAGAATACTTTATAAAGCAGGTATGATGAAGGACTGTCTCATCTTCCTTTGGTAAGTTCAGCAGTCATGCGTATATGGGTTCTGCATGTGCAGTTTATACAGCCTACCATCAAGAAATTTAGGCAAGAGCAGTTTTTTTTTTGCCAAAATATAAAACTGAAGGCAGATTCAATACTGAGTTTCTTCAATGTCCATCAGCCTCTCTAAAGTAATTAGTGCTGCCAGAAGCACAGGGATGTGTCACTGTAAATAAAAGTCTAAGTTTTAAAAACTTTTTAAATGCCATATTCTGTTGGTCTTTGACTTGTTGTATATTATCTATCTAACAGAAATATATCTCTCAGTATCTAGAAATCATAACTAACATGACTACAAGTTTAATTATAAATAATTATCTATTAATCTATAATTATATATATCCAGGAAATATAATTATGTAAAAATATATAATTATATATTGCATGCTATTTTTTTTAATGATAAGCAAACATGGCTAGGACTAATAACATGGCTTTGTCTGTTGGTTCGGCCCCATCCAACATGGCAGAGGCGTGTCCATGGTCACTACAAGCCATGTTCACTGCCCCATTTTCAGGTATACAGCAGGTCTATGTTACCATAGAGCAAGTTGTAGCACTCTCTAACAAATCCCTTTTATGTGCTCTATTGCAGGAACCCCAAAAGAGCCAGAGCCATTTTTTGCTGCCAGTATGAACCAGTAAGCTGTCTCTTAAAGAAGCTGCATCTCTGTTTGCCACCAGCAAACAGAGCTTTTCTGAAAAAAAAAACTTTGTTATCAAGAAGCTTTAATTTACTCCGATTATTGTGAGTCTAGAAACTACACTTTCTTTTGTTTTCTTCACCTTTATGTAGATTTATGTTTCTGGACAGTGGAAGTCATTATGCAAACGAAGATTGTGCTTTCATTTCCCAGTACCCAGACCAAAATAGTCACAAAAAAATACACTGATTGCACTGTTTGGTCAATGGCTCAGGCATATTTCTAACTAGCTCTAACATCTTAAATTAACCAATTTCTATTATTTTATATTTTACCACAAGGCTAAGGGTTTGATAACTCAAATCTTGTTTCTTAGGTGACTACAAGTTATATGTCTGACTCTGCTTTCTTTCTCCCTGCACTCAGTTTAGATTTTCTATCTAGCTATATTCTGCCCTGCTGGAGGTCAAGGCAACTTCTCCATTAACCAAGGGTAATAAAACATATTCATAGCATACATGGCAGAATCCCATATCCACATGATAGAACTAAATGAAGAAACATGAAAATATTGTACATATATTGGAGGTAGGACGAGCAGTCCTAAAGTTAACTATGGTGATGCTTGAATATATTGTAGGGTATGCTAGAAATACATACATTATATATTTTAAATGTGGTAATTGCATAGTTTGTTAATTATAACTCTTTAAATTAGGTAAAAGTAGATAAAAATACTTTATGACTTATAATGAAAGGAGAGGATTTAGCATAGTAAAGGATAAAATAACTTTTCTGTGTAGTAGAGTCTAACTTCAGTGAGAAGCTGAGGTTTTACTGGTACTGTTCCTAAGTGACACATCCTCAGAACCTGCCCATGCTACATGTTCAATGATTTGTCAACAAATAGTACAAAAAGTATCAGTGCTGTGATTTTATATATTTTCCCCTATAAGTTCATACATTTGTAGTCTTGATCCCCAGCTAGTTTTGGAAGTTTTTGGAACATTTAGGAGACTGATATTGCTAGAAAATGTGAATAAATAAATAAGGTGTGCTTTCAGGTTTTATAGCCTGGACTTCCTTCTTCACTCTGTTTCCTGATGAATGGTGAAGCAGGATGTCTTCTTCTAATTTTACCATGCCTTACCAATGCAATGAACTGTATCCTCTAGGAATTGTAAGTTAAAATCAGCCTTTTCTTCATTATTTCTTTTGCCAGGGTATTTTACCTTAGCAACACTAAAGAAAATAAGATAATCAATAGTCATTATTTGAATATATCATGTCTCATAGGACCTTCAGTCTCCTTGTTTTGCTTCCTTTCTATCTTCATGACCACATAAATTAGACTAAAGTATAGTTTCAAATATAATAACAAATTCAAAGAAAATTGAAAGAAGAAATGAAGTCTTATCACTTTGATTATTTTATTGTAGAATCCATATACTTTATTTCATAAGATTTCAGATTAGTATAAATTGTTCCATAATGACAGTGACATGCATTTAGTATGTGATTATAGCAGAAGCTATTTGTTGCCACCAAATATATACTGTTTTAATCTTTACTTTGACAATGAATATACTTTTTAAGATTTTATTAAGTGATCACATGACATCAAAAAATTGTTATTTTTCCTATAAGAAATTACATGTGATTAGTAAAATCTCATCAGAATATTTTACTTTTACAATACCATGAAACTTTAGACAAAAATTGCATCAATTTTGTATTTGATGGAAAAAGTGCATTATTTAGTCCACTTATCCAAGTGTTAACCTCATGTCTAAAACATCTTTATAATAACATTCAAAATTTTACCCACACACATGGTGGTTAGCCAAGATGACATAAACTTCAACAATAATAAGCCTACTCATTGTCAGTTAGACATACATGTGCATGCTTATAATATAATGCATATCAAAATAAATGCTACTAAAATTATATTTCTATATAACATGTGTAGAGTTCAAATTATACTAACTTTCTGTGACAGTAAATTTTAATTTTGAACTTCACTTGATTATGGTATCTGTAAGTGACAAATAAAGGACATTTCATGTTCACTTCAGATTAAATTTTAAGAAACATTCAGCAGGGCTCTGATTTAATCAATAAGTTCATTTCTTTATGAACTCAAAATATGATGACATTTTTTGAGGTGCTAAATCACAGGATGTGAAGTCCAGGATATAGATTACTAAGGATATCTCATGGACATGTTATAGCATTTTTAAAAGTTACATTTTATGTGTATGATTTCTTGCCTGTAGAAGCTTATGCCATGCATGTGCCCAGTGCCTGTGTAGAACAGAAGAGGGGAAGAGAGCTCAGGGAACTGTACTTTGGATGGTTGTGAGCCAACATGTGGGTGTTTGAAGCTGAACCTGGATCCTCTGTAAGAGCAGTGAGTATTTTTAACTTCTTAGTCATCTCTCTAGTTCATTTGGGATATATCTAATATTGATTACCACCTATTTTGCTCTTTTTTTCTCATTCCTAGTCTAAATTTGATGTGAATTGTTTTTGTCTGCCATACCTTCCTTTTCATGACATATAAAATGCATATGAAATTTTATTTCCTTCAAAATTTAGGAGTTTTAAATTTGAAGGAATTTTAATTCCTTCAAAATTCAAGAAGTCATTGTTTTTATGGCAGAGTAGTACTCTAATGTGTATATATTCCACACTTTCTTCATCCATTCTTCCATTGAAGGACATCTAGGTTGTTTCCAGGTTCTGGCTATTACAAATAATGCTGCTATGAACATAGTTGAACAAATGCTTTTGTCATATGATAGGGCACCTCTTGGGTATATTCCCAAAGTGGTATTGCTGGGTCCAGGGGTAGGTTGATCCCAAATTTCCTGAGAAACCGCCACACTGATTTCCAAAGTGGTTGCACAAGTTTGCATTCCCACCAGCAATGGATGGATGGAAATAGAAAACACTATCCTGAGTGAGGTAACCCAGACCCAAAAAGAGGATCATGGGATGTACTCACTCATAATTGGTTTCTAGCCATAAATATAGGTCACTGAGTCTATAATTTGTGATCCTAAAGAAGCTAAATAAAAAGGTGAACCCAAAGAAAAACATACAGTTATTATCCCTGCTATGGGAAATAGACAAGATTGCTGGGCAAAAAATTGGGATCTTGGGGGTGGGGTGGGATGGGGGTAAGGGGAGATGGGGAGAGAAAAGTGAGAAGGGGAGGATGGGGGGAACTTGGGGAAAAGGGATGATTGGGGATAAAACAAGGTTGGTTAGAGGAGCAGAGAATCACATAACTTAATTAAGGGAACCACCTTAGGGTTGGTAAGAGACATGAACCTAGAGTGGCTCCCAGGTGCCCAGGGCAATGTTCCCAGTTAGTTCCTTTGGCAGCTGAGGATAGGGAACCTGAAATGACCCTATCCTATAGCCATACTAATGAATGTCTTGCATATCACCATAGAACCTTCATCTAGCGATGGATGGAGATAGAGACAGAGACCCACACTGTAGCATCGGACTAAGCTCCCAAAGTCCCAATGAGGAGCAGAAGGAGGGAGAACATGAGCATGGAAGTCAGGACCACGAGAGGTGCGCCCATCCACCGAGACAGTGGGGCTGTTCTATTGGGAGCTCACCAAGGCCAGCTGGACTGGGACTGAAAAAGCATGGGATAAAACCGGACTCTCTGAACATGGCGAACAATGAGGGCTGATGAGAAGCCAAGGACAATGGCATGGGGTTTTGTTCCTACTTCATGTTCTGGCTTTGTGGGAACCTAGCCAGTTTGGATGTTCACCTTCCTAGACATGGACGGAGGGGGGAGGACTTTGGACTTTCCACAGGGCAGGGAACCCTGACTGGTCTTCGGACTGGAGAGGGAGGGGGAGAGGTGTGGGGGGAGGGGGAGAGGGGCGGGAGGAGGGGGAGGGAAATGGGAGGCTGGGAGGAGTCAGGAATTTTTTTTCAATAAAAAAATAAGATAACAAAAAAATTGTTCAGGATTTTCCCTCCCAGTTATCTAAAAAATAATAAACATATATTTCTCATCAAAGGCTATGGATTGTGTTTATATATAAATTTTCTTCTTGATATCCTGAAGTTTAAGAAATATGATACAAAGTTGTATGTACTTCTTTCTGTCATTTTTATTGTTGGTTTGACATAGTAATGTCTGAATATAATAGAAGGTGAAAGATTTATTTGGATCATAATTTCACAGTGGTCAATAAATGGATGCTTCATTCTCTGAATTTACTGGAAATACCTTGGGGACTGGAACATGTAATAGAAGTGCTTCTTCACCTCAAGACAAACAGGATAGTTTAATAGCAGCTCAAAATGGCCCTGTTAAACAGGAAGCAGAACAGATTTATAACAGAAAGGGTCCAAGGCAAGATATAACACTAAGAAATATTGTCTCCCAGTACTGTATTTCTTCCAACCAGTTCAACTTTCCAAAATTACACCACTTCCCAACAGTCTATTCACTTTTAGAGTCCAGTGATAAATCACTATTCATTAATCCATTGAAAATCAAGACTAAGTAGTGATAATAATATATTATATATTGTAGAAAAAGACATAAAATAGAGAAATAAAATATGTATATCACATATAAGTGTATAAACATGTAAAATTGTTCATAATGAAAGAAGGAAGAAATATTAACAATTATAGACCTTATTTTTGCAAATGATCTCTCTATATTTGTATATATATATATTTATATATATATATTACAACATATTTTGATCACTTTATTCTTCAATAGCCAATTTAGTCGATCATTAATCTTTACATCCTAGGTTGATAATGATTTCATTCAGCATAACTAAAGTAATTAATGGTTTTATATGGATTCTGTTGTTTATCTACATTAATATTAGAATGACTTGGTAAGGTTAATAAATGTCTTGAGGAATCTTCTGTGTTCCAGGTTCTTGTTATTGCTTACTACCATTGCCATTTAGGAGTCCAATTTTTTACTGGTAATTTAGATCAGTCATTTCCGCATGTTACAAGAAGCTGTGTCTTTGATGCATGTTAAGAAGAACTGCATGAAGATGACTCCAACAGACATTCTAACATGAAAAGAAAAAATGTTATCAGGACTCACTGAAACCTAGACAAAAAAGTAAATGGAACTACAGAATGCTGAGGGTGGCAGAATTTCTTACTCAGGGAAGAACCCTCAAATTTGTCCAATATCAAGTGAACAACTACAAAATCATATGAATGCGAGTAACAGTCTATGAATCCAGAAGATTATAGTTATACATACCTATCTAATTAGGAATATATACATATATATATATATATATATATATATATATATATATATATGAAGAAAGATAGAAGCCATAAATTTGAGGGAAAACAAGCGGTTGCATGGAAAGTGATAGAGTGAGGAAAGAAAATGGGAAAACAATATTATTATGTTTTAATCTCTGAAGAGAGAGAGAGAGTTTTTATGTGTGTGTGTGAGTGTGTATGTTTTCAGGTAAATATGGATGTCAGGTATCTCAGCAAGCATAAACTGTAAGAAGCCCAGTTAGGTGGTAAAAACTATTGATAATATTGGTTTCAAGCTTTGTAGACAGATTGTACTTCTGTGTGAAAGTGGCCTCCCTTAGCTAATAATACTTTAAATCAGAATACAAATTAACAGAAAATGATATCAAACTTTTCCAATACCAGAGTATGGAAAAATGACACAATGAACTGCATGCTGATTCAGAATTTAAATAATAATGTAAATACATTCCCTTCTCCTACAAGGGATTTTGTCTTAGCTGTGGTTATATAAAAGCTGTTTATTTGCAAAGCCATATAAAATTATCTGTATATTTCAAGGGCATGAACAAATGTTATAAATTATTTGCTGATTGATGTAATTTCTTTAAATAAGACATTTGTAAACAACATTAAAATTTACCAGCAGCATTTTATAAAGGGACAGCAAATGAGAATTTTTTGTGTCTATTCCAATAGAAATATAGCATTTCCATTTCTGTTACTGAAGTGGTCTAATGTAAGATTTTACCATAAGTTACTTGACTGATTATACTATAGAATGATACTACATAAAGTATCAGTGTGCTAACTACTTTTTTTGTGAAATTGACACAAACTAACATCTTTTTTGGGGGGAGGGACCTTCAACTGAGAAAATACCTACTAATATTAGACTTTAGGAAAGACTGCAGGGCATTTACTTATTTAATGATTAATGTGGAGTCAGCTAATTGTATATTGTGCCTTCTCTGTGGTGATGATAAAGTCATATGGAGCAAGGAAGTAGCCAGCACTCCTCCCAGGACTCTGCATCAGCTCCTGCCTCCAGGTTCCTCACTGTTTGAGTTCCTGTCCTAACTTCTGATGGAGAGTGGTGAGAAAAGAGAAAGTTTAAGCCAAACAAACTTTGTCCTCCCCAAGTTACTTTTGGTCATAGTGTTTTATATTATCAATAGTAACTCTACTAGGACTATCAGATTTTATTTATATATTGTCAGTAGATTTGTCATTCAGAAAGGGCTATTGGCAGGTTATCATTGATGCATAGAAGTTCATATTTTAGAGTTAAAAAAATCTATTGTCTTAACTATTTTGATCTAAGACATTCCATGATAATACAATTGGCTCTAAAATTAGTAGACAAATACTCATTAAATTTGAGAGCTTGGGGTGTCACATGAAGTTATCAGATAAAACCAAATAGACAGCAAACTCAGTTTTCTTGGTTCAGCTATCTAGAGAGGTTCACCTGTATCAGGGAATGAGGTCAAAGTTGTTTCCCATAGGACCCAAGATGATATTTCTTATAGTATTGTACAAAGGTAATGGTCATGGGTCTATCAAGAGCTGCTTATTTTTTCCATATAAGGTGCTCTTTCAAGTGCCTGGTGGTCATTCAGGAAGATGGTTGGTGCCACCTGAAAATTGGTTTTGTTTCTATTCAGGTAAGGAGGGCTTTATAATGTGGAAGGGACTGTAGTGAGTGGGTGTGTGGGTCTTTCTGGCCAGCAATATGTTGGTCTTTGTCCTGAGAGTTTACAGCATAAAAAATATTGGTCAACATATTCACTTGATTATTGTATTTATTCAATGATTATTTTTGAAATTCATGAGAAAATAATTTCTCCTATACCAAAATCAATATTTATACATTTCTTCTTCATATTTTTTTTGTTTTATCAGTATTCATGTTAAGTTTCTAAGATCAGCTTATTATCTAGTGAAATCATTACCATAAATTTTTTCATAATAATAATTATGATGGTTCCATTTTTCTTAATGTTGTTGCAATAAAATATTGTGACTCAAAACAACTTGGACAAGAAACTTATAAGATGTAATCTATCATGGAGGAAGGCTCACAGCAAAAGCTCTAAAGCAAAATCTAAAATATCACATTAAATTTAGGATCTAAATGAACTATTGCTCTAAATTATAAAAAAAAATTCAACTTGATGATATATATAAAGTTTGGTATAAAGGTGGAAGCTTTGAGTTCTTTTGGAATATAAAACAATTTAGTTTGGATCATTCTTTGACCTTTTATACAATTAGAACCTAGTAGAATTTGGAAGTTGCAAAAAGTGCAGGAAGAAAGTTGATGTTCAGTCAGGAGAATGAAAAGGCCACTACTTCAAGGGAGATCATCAAAATTTCTTCAAGTAATGCATTTTTTATCTCAGATTGTAATTGATATGGTAGCTGTACTAACAATGTCTTACCATAATTCAATAATTCAGTGTCCCCAAAAGAAAAGAAAATAAGAGAAAGAAAAGATTGAAGTAGCAATATCTTAAACATTGCAATGCACCATTCTGGAAAATGTCAAATCTAAAATGTATATCGAAAAACTGAAGACACAGAGAAATATTAATTTTCTGTTTGGAGTTTAAATACAGTCTAACAGAATATATTTTGTTCATTAGTAGAGTCAATTTCAACAACAATTTTCCCATTTCTTCTTTTCTTTGTGTGGATTTTTGTTTAGAAGCATATAATCCACACTTTGTACATTAGTCTGTGGCATTAAACTTTTATTGATTTACATATTTATCTCATTTAAAAACAATTTTATATTACAGAATCATCCAAACATCTTTAGCAAAATAAGTGGATTCCACTGTAGAATGGCCTACAAAAATTAACATTTAAATTACAAAGCACAGTTCTTTTTATCAGTACTAGAGCACACATGTGAATTAACTGTTCAATAAGTTTAAAGAGATAATCACCTTCAGAGGAAGACTTGTATCCCCTCTCCTGTTTAAATTCATTAAAAACAGTGTACTTTGATGGCTATCTTCATAAGTTAAAAACTGAAGAACAAAGAGAATATCTGAATTCTCAATTTTGTCTTTGAATCAACAAATTAATTATTCTTTATAAAAATCAAATATGGGTTATTTATTTATTTATTTATTTATTTTGGTTTATGATTTTTGGTTTTCAAGACAGGGTTTCTCTGTAGCTTGGGGCCTGTCCTTAAACTATCTCTCGAAGACTATGCTAGCCTCATAATCACAGAGATCTGCCTCTGCCTTTCAAATCCAAGGATTAAAGGCATGGAGCACTACCTCCTGGCAATATTCTAGGGAGCCTAGCCTGTTTGGATGCTCACCAACCTGGACCTGGATAGAAGTGGGAGGACATTGGACTTCCAGCGGGGCAGGGAATCTGGAGAGGGGGCGATGTGTGGGAGGAGGGGAAGGGAAATGGGAAACGGGGTGGAGGCAGAATTTTTTTTTCAACAACTAAAAAAAATAAATAAATAAACAACAACAAAAATATCCCTAAACTTTTCATTCAGGAACATCAATCAAAATGGGGCCAATTCTGTAATGTACTTCCTCTTTTCGGAGTAGGATATTGGTCCATGTCTCTAACTATTGCCTGTAGTAAGGAGGCCGCTTGTTCCTTTTCAGGCTGCCCAGCCTCCCAATAACCACACAAAAACTGTATTAATTAAACCACTGTTTGGTCCATTAGTTCTAGCTTGTTGTTGTTGTTGTTGTTGTTGTTGTTGTTGTTGTTGTTGTTGTTGTTGTTGTTGTTGTTCTTCTTCTTCTTCTTCTTCTTCTTCTTCTTCTTCTTCTTCTTCTTCTTCTTCTTCTTCTTCTTCTTCTTCTTCTTCTT
>JABTXL010019750.1:395934-415460 GCA_025134845.1 Neodon shergylaensis | reverse complement strand
ATATATATATATATATATATATATATATATATATATATATATATATATATTCACAGCATACAGCGGGAAATCCCACATCATCTCCCCCTTTCTGTCTAAATATAAAGAAAGTTTTTAACTTTCAACATAACTAAGGAAAACTATAACTTTGTCACCTTCAAGTCTTTCCAATAATCTGGAAGGATATAGTATTACTTAAGTAGACAGGAAGAATATTTTAAGCAACTTCCAAAACTCTAGAAATGACAGAGATGTTGTGCTGCCTGGACAGCCACCCAAAGTTCTTATGTAATGTTGGTACACATATCTTCAGGCTACAGGTCCATAGTATCTGGCAGTGTTTTCCATGAAACATGAAATTTGAATATATTTCAAATTTCAATATAAACTCTTTTACCTCTTTTGACAGTTTGTCAGATACTTTGTTCTGCATCCTGAAGAATGTCTTGAAGGCTCTTTCATGGAAGAACCATAAAGGAAAGTTCAGCACTCACTTTCCTGTGTGTCCTGCATGTCCAGTTCAAACAGCATACCATTAAGCAAGAACAGTTTCTTACCAGTTTCTTCAATGCCCATTAACATTTCTGAAGTAATTGATGCTATAAGAAGCAGACATGTCTCACTGTTGAGAAAATTTCTAACATCTTAAAACAGTTTAAATGGCATATTCTGTAGTTCTTTGAAAGAATTGAAGCATACTTATTCATCTGAAATATATCTATGTACTTCTAGTAATTGAAATATAGCCTTATTTATATTAGTTCATGGGCTTGTCTTTTGGCAATTTATTTATTAATGATTGACATGGGAGTGCCTAGATCACTGTGAATTCCGACACTCCTGGACAGATGATGCTAGTTTAGAAAAGAAAAAAAAAATCTGAGTAAACCATTGGGAGAAAACAAGCATCCATGGTCTCTGCTTAAGTTTCAGCCTCATGTTCCTGCTTGCTTTGATGCTGAATTGCATTAAATATATGATGAAATATAAACTATTTCCTCCCCAAGTTAACTTTGGTCAATGTCTTATAACAACAGAAAAACAAAATAGAACAGAGTTAGTACCATAAATTAGAAAACTGCTATGATAACCTTTAAAAATTTGTTGTTGCTATTGTTATTATAGAAGAATTTGGAAATTTTGGGCTGAAAAGGGCATTGAGGACTTATCAGTTAATGTGGAAGTTCATAAGATAACAATACTGAGAAAAATTCAGAGTGTGAATGCCTAGCATATAAGTTTCAGAAAGAAGTTTGGGAGTAACTCAAAGATTCTATCAGAGGTATACATGTGATGATTTAAATTCAGCAAGTGTGTTTTTTGTCATGTCGGATAAAATGGTTGGCAAAAGAAAACCCTGGTCATGAGAACACAGAAAAATAAAACATATCCTGCCCCAAATACAGAAATGAAAACCAATCAATCCAAAAAAAAAAAAAAAAAAAAAAACAAAACCAATTTATCCCATAGAAAAAAAAACGTGAACTAATTCCTTAGTGAAACTCAACCAATCTCTGAGCTTGTCCCAAATTCAGGAATTGAAATACTATCAATCCCCATCCTGAGAATCTTTACTTTGGAAAGTTCCACTCCTAAGAAATCTTGTACAAGCCTTGTACTGATTGAGCGTGGGGTCCTTTTTTCCACCCTGGCAAAGACAGCCACTCTCCTAGATTACTCCAGTAAATCTCTTAAGTGGGCTTTTTGGTAGTGATTTTTTTTCCAGAGAGGAGGAGAGCAGGCATGTAACTTTTTTTTTTTTTCTAGATCAGAGCAGAACTGCTACATTTCTCTGGGAAACTTCATTAGCACAAAAGATTGTAACAGCTCTAACCAAAGTAGAGTGAAGCAGGAACAGAGAACTGTAACACTTTTTTTCTGATGAAACTCCATTATTGCAGCAAAGTGTTACACTCTGGGTGAGCTGAGCAGAGCTGGAAAATTTCTCTGAGCAGAGATAAGACAACCTTCGTATGAAATACTCTCCTGTAGGACAGAGTTGTTATACTTGCATTAGGGAAACATTTTCCTGTAGACAGAAGTTTCTGTCATGCATGGTGTCACAAACATTCAGTACTAAAGAAACACACAGAGGCTTACATTAATTATAAACTGTTTGTTCTATTAGCTCAGGCTTATAATTAACTAGCTCTTACAACTTAAATTAACCCATAATTTTTGTCTATGTTTTGCCATGTGGCTGGTACCTTCTCTCAATGCGGCATTTTCATCTTGTTTTCTCTGTGTCTCTCTGATGACTGTGTATCTCTCTTCCCTTTTTCAAGAATTCTCCTCAGTCTCATTGCTCCATCTATGCTTTCTGCCTGGCTACTGGCCAGTTAGTGTTTTATTAAAACAATACAATTGAGAAATCTTTACAGTATAAAAGGCATTATCCTATAGTAGTTCCCCCTTATTTCTGTTGTAAATAAGACGCTGAATATAATCCAATTTGTTTAACATTTTTCTGACCATTTCATAACAACTTGTAACCAACACACTAAAAAAAACCAAACATTCATAATCCATATTTTAGAATGTGGGCATAATTTTCTAGGTTACTTCCTGCTATTTTGGGGCACTGGTAATCTTATGGGGACCCAAAGAAAATTTATGATTATGGTCATGTCCTGAATGACATATTCCATGAAGTTGGACCATCTCAGCCAGCAATCATGAAGCTGTTCTAGATGCAGAATTCAAAGGAAACTGAAATGGAGCTGTTCTGAACATTGGATCATCTGGACCATCAGTTCCTATTGGTGATTTTTTTTAAGGTGTTCTTCCTTGATGAAGCATTATTTTTCTTAACCAACAATGAATCCACATCCTCTCATTTCCTGTAGAAACAAAAGCTTATCCTCTTCTCCAAAATAAAATATCTTTTTACTTAAAAACTGAAGTCAAAGAAGTTTCAATATATCTATGCTGGACTAATCCATCAGCATTTATAATCAAATATCTTGTTATGAACTCTTGTCCCTTCCTCAGCAGTCAAACAATTCAAAGACAACACAGTAACACACATTATCCAGATTCCCTTTGTATTTTCCATCTTATGTGGCTTTTTTTTAAAAAAACTCTACACCTTTCAGTATTGTTTCTATTTTTGGACATTTGGAGTATCTATGTGTATCTTTGGTTATCCTAGGACTCACTCTGTATACCAGCTTGGATGCAAAATCACAGATATCTATTTGCCTCTGCCTCCCATATTTTTGGATTAAAGGCATTCACCACCATTCCCAGCTACTCCATTACTTCTTTAAAAAGGACTTTATCATTTTTTCTCTTCTCTCCCAAGCTTACATTTACTTTTAAACACCATGTAAAATGTTTATATCTTTTTTCTCTGACTCTGTCTTTAAACTGTGACTCTATATTTTCCTGAACACATGACTCTTTAGTCTGCTTTGAAATATGGCTAAAATTAAAATTAAAGCAGATATTTTGGCACCTGGTTCCAACCCATTCCTTAGAGTTTTGAGAGTATAGCTTCATGGCAGAGGTACTGGTGGGAGACATGTTTATTGTCAAAACTCTGTGGAGTTCCAAGGTCCCTGCCACTATCAAGAAGCATGCCACTGGCTGCTCATGAACACCATTTAAGTGTTTAGTTGCATGGCCTCTTAAAAGAGCTGCAAGGTTTTTGTTGCTAGAACTGAGTCAGGATGATTCTCTTAAAAGAGCCCCATCTCTGTTTGCCTCTAGCAAACATAGCCTCTTGGAGAAAGGCAAGTAAGAAGTTGCACTTAACTCTGTTCTTGTCTGTCTAAAATATTTTTTTTAAACTTTTTCAGTCTTTATGTGATAATTCTTGCCAAATATTCGGGTACCATTTGTAGATGAAATTTTCTTTCCTGTGTAGTCCCATAGCAATTCCGTCCCAAAGAAACACAACAGATTTATATTAATAAAAACTGTTTGAAACATGAGCAGCTGGGCTTGGTGGTGCATATCTTTAATCCCTGTACTTGGGAGAAAGAGGCAGGCAGATCTCTGTGATTTTGAGGTCAGTCTAGTCTACAGAGTGAGTCCCAGAAAAGTCAAAGCTACACAGAGAAACCCTGTCTCCCTTCATAGATCAAGGAATATGGCACTATTTTTTTTTTGTGGAAATGATACAACTGGAGCATAGCTATAGCATTTACAGGTAATAATTGACTTCTAAATGCCAAAGTACCTCTCCCTTCTGATCTGTAAAACTTATAGTTAATTCTTGCCTTCTGTTAGAATACCTTTCCCTTCAGAGCTGTAACACTTTGGGATATTTCTTGGCTTCCTATAACCAGGATATCTTTTGATTTGGTGCTGTAACACTTACAGCTCAGCTAGGTCTGAAGAACAAGAGATGCATAACAAGATATCAGTACCATGAAAATGAAACCCCTGCTTTAATAGGGTATTGGTTAGTTTTGACTAAAACACTTGTTATGATTAATAAGAACACAGGATTGAAACATTTATCTAATTACTCTTTGTCAATAAAAAAAAACAGGAGTTAGACATCAATGTAAGAACATGAAGGATCAGAGAATCAGACAGCAGACATCAGTCACCTCCTATCACTACCATTTTTATGGCAAAAGGATAAGATCTGCTCTCTTCCCTGACTTATACTTCCTATCTCCTTTTTGTGTATAGTCCTCCAAACCTCTATTGTTAATTTAGGTCAGCTAGTGGCTAGCTCCATCCTCTGACTCCAGGCATGCTTTGTTTGTCAGAAAATAATCAAAGTATCACACATTTACCACTTTCATCTAAATGAAAAGTGAAGTGTCTAAATAACATAGAAAAATATATAAAACGAGTACAATAAATACATACAAACATATACAGACAAGAATTACCTTAAAATTTTCCATTCCATTTGCATTTGACAAACTCAGAGAAAATACTCCAATTTTTATCCTGTCTTGGTGAGTTCAAATTTTAGTATTTAATTCACTTTCTATCCTAACTTGCATTACCAACACAAAACTATCTTTTTATGTCTCTCAACCATATATACTTTACACCTCTGTGTGGGTTTCTTTACTAAATTTCTTAAGAAATAAAACTATAACTATAAATACCTGGTCTTTACCTCCATCAGACACCAGAGAAGGATATAATAGTATTGGAGTAAACAGGAAGTACAGAACAAATGAATTCCAAAACTAAGAAATGACAGAGACAGCTGGCTAACTGCATAGTCACCCAAGGTGCCTCTGCAATGTTGAGACATCCATCATGGAGTACAGGCCTAGAATATCTGACAGACTATTCTGTAAAGCAGGATTTTTGAAGGACTCTACAATGGTATTTTAGCTAAGTTCAGCAGCCATTTTCTTTTTTGTCCTGCTTGAACAAATTGGATGTTAACTGTCCGCAAGACAAATAAATACAATTTCTTGCCCGATAGCTAAATTTTGCCATAAAGAAAGCAACCTCCGTATGAAGTTGTTTTTCAATGACCATTACCTTCTCTGAGGTAGATTCATGCTGCCAAAAGTAGACAAGTCTCACTATCATAAACCGAGCTATGCTATTAAATCATCTCAAATACCAGATGCTACAGATGTCTGAAGTGTTTCAAGACCTCCTGTCCATCTAACATATATCTGTTTGAGGTAGAAAGCATACATAAGATGACTACAAGTTTGATTATAATAGGTTAAAATCTACTAACCTGCATTTTTAATTATCTTAAATAGTTCACAACAATAACTTTCAAGGACTTGAAATTTATATTACATTGTTAAATGAGCTTCATTGGTGTAGGAGATTCTTCTGTTCATGTGTTGATTTCATTGTTTAATGAATAAAGAAACTGCTTTGGGCCTGATAGGGCAGAACTTAGGTAGGCAGAGAACACAGAACTGAATGCTGGGAGGAAGAAAGCAGAGTGAAGGAAGCCATGGATCCTCCATCTGAGATGGACACTGGTTAGAATCTTTCAGAGAAGCCACTGCCACATGGTGATACATAGATTAATAGAGATGGGTTAAATTGAGATGTAAGAGTTAGCCAATAAGAAGTTAGAACTAAAGGGCCAGGCTGTGTTTTAATTAATATAGTTTCTATGTGGTAATTTTGGGGCTAAGCTAGCTGGGCAGCCAGGAAGAACAAGCAGGCCCTCCCATTGCAACACTTCATAGGCATAATACCTTAAACAAGAGTAGAAATGTATGGACAATATTTTCTACCAAAGAAACCTTAAAATTTTTATCAATCTACATAATATCTTAAAAAAGAGTAGAAACATATATACAGCATAAAATAACCTCTAATTTTTATCAATATATAAAAATCCAAACCAAAGTCAAATATTTAAGATTAATAATGACTGTTTTGGTTTAAAAGTGTATACAATAATCTACTCTTTTATCCTATTGTTTCTATATTGCTTCTTTTTCTTTTAAGAACAAGGTCCCCAAATCTAATCACCTTTGTTCAGTTTTACTCCTGTCCATTATCAATACCAACATGCAAACAAACCACTTAAATGGTTTCAAATATCCATAATCTATGGAATGACCAAAAGCTGCCCAACATACTACCTCTTGAAGATGTGGGTGTTGTGTTGTTAAAATTACATCTTGTTATAATGGTGCATTGACATCTTCAGGGTTCCCTCAATAAAATGAGGTAAGTTTCAAGTCTTGGAAAAACTAGCTGCATCATTTGCTATCCAGTCTCTGTATAATGGGAAATTGCAGGGCTTATCTCAGTTCATGTCTAGAGTAGTCTATAAAGCTGGACGATCTCAGTTAATCACCTTGAAATTTTCCTGACCAGTTTGTAGTATAAAGTCAATCTTTAGGTGATGTTTTTCAGCTTAGGGGCATTACCATTCAGATGAAATTGTCATTATCCATAAATGAATGCAGATCAACAAGGGACAGACAAGGCAACACTTTGCCATTGGGAAGCATCTTTGGGTATTCTTAAGACCCTATGATGACAATCATTCCCTGTCACCATGGGGGAAACTTATCTACAAAGCAATTAAAGGACCTAATACCTATTGTAAACATCTTACTTCTCTGGATGATAGAACAACTTTAGAGGATGAAAAAAAATCAAGTGAAACAATCAAGCAAATATCTTGTCAGACTTCTATGATCAAAGATCAAAGTTTAAAATACGAACAAATGACATTGGAATTGGTAGACACAGGGGCAGATTTAATAATAATTGCACCAGAATCTTGGCATCTAAATTGTCCCTTTCAGGAGGTAAATGTTCAACTTTTAAAGATTAGAAGCATATCTCACATAAAACAAAGCAGAAGAAGGGTCAAATGTATAGAGCCAGAAGGACAGAGAAGAAAATTTAAGTTATATGTGGCTAAAATAAAATTGAATTTTTGGGGACATTATTTGTTACAGTGGAATACCTAGATTAACATTCCACCAATCTCAGAAACAAACCACAAACTAAGAGATGTTTTTGTAAAAATATTAATATGTATTATAAAGGACAGCCATTGACTATTCAGGTTATACATAAACAGGGCACAACACATGCATATCTTACAAATTTACCAACAGCCCTATATTTAAAATGCTTAACTGATAAACCTATCTTGGTGGAACTATGGCATTTGACATCAGGAAAATTATAGGTTTTAGAATATCTAATACAGGAGCAGGAAAGTGCTTGCCATACTGATAAATTGACATATCCTTGGAAATCTCCTATATTTGTCATTTCAAAAATCTGGAAAAAGGAGAATGTTAACAGACTTGAAAGCCATAAAAAGTAATCAAGTCTATAGGCTCTCTGTAGTTTAGACAACTCCTGCTTTCTCTATTTCCTAAAGGATGATATTTTACCATGATTCATGTGAAGAACTCTTTCTTCACTATGCCTTTACAAGAACATGATAAAGAAAACTTTGCCTTTACCATAGGTACTTATAGTAATTATCAGCCTATTCAAAGATATCACTGAAAAATGCTCACAAAAGGCTATTAAACAGCCCCACATTATGCCAATATTTTGAATAAAAACCAATGGAAACGATTCTTAAACTGGTTTGTCAGTCTATAAGTTGCCATTATTTAGGTGATATATTACTAGCTAATACAAATGTAGATACCTTAAAGTAAAGAAGAATTGGAAAAGTAAAGAAGAATTGGAAAAGTAAAGAAGAATTTACCTGCTTGGGTATTAAAATTTTCTCCTGAAAAAATAAAAAAAAAAACAGATTCTATTAGTTACCTAGGATATAAGGTAGCTTTTCAAAAACAATTAACCCCAAAAGGTCCAAATCAGAACAGATCAACTGTGGATTCTTGATAATTTTCAAAAAATAATGGTAGACATTAACTGACTATGCTGCACAATTTGATAAGAAACTCAAACAGCAAGTTATTTCAAACCTTCCTAGATGACATAAACATAAATTGTCCAAGAAAATTATCAACAGTAGCTGAGAGAAAATTGGCTCTGGTAGAAAATAAATTTCAATGAACACATATTTATAATTTTAATCCATAAGTTGAGTGTATTCTTGTTATTTTACATTCTAATATAGAAAGAAGATAATATTTTTTGAATGGATTTTTAATACACAAACAGGGAAAATAAAGACATTTGTATAAAAAGATTTCTGAATTGATTCTAAAATGAAAACTGAGACTTGGTTAATTAGCAGGAATGGGCCCAAAAGAAATTTTAGTAAATTTTACTAATGCTGAATTTTTGTTTGTTTGTTTGTTTGTTTTTGTTTTTGGTGTTTTTTTTTTTTTGAAAATGTTGGGCCATATATTCAACCCTGTGGTTTTCTCCAGTGAGGGCTGCTTTCTCCACCCGTTTGTCTAGGAGGAGTGTATCAACTAATGCTGAATTTTTGTGGACAGAAAATGATCATTGGCGTGGGAGGAAGGGGAGGGAAATGGGAGGCTGGGAGGAGGCGAAAAAAATTTTTTTTCAATAAAATAAAAAAAAAAGAAAATGATCATTGGCAAAGAACTTGCAAAAGTTTTGTGAAGAAACTAGCAGCAGTTATCCCAAAAGCATGAGAATTCAGTTTATAAGGAGAACTTACTGGATCCTTCCCCATATTGTAAAGGAAATGACAATGTCTGTAACACCTATATTCCATACTACTGCAAACAACTCAGGAAATGTATATTATAAAACAAATTTGAGTAATGTGCTCATAGCTCTTATGTTTCTGTTCAAAAGTCTGAATTAAATGCAATTCTTATGGTATTACTAGATTTTCCAGATCTCTTAATATAGTTCTGTCTCTCATTATACAGAATGAAAGGTTTTATGTATTAAAACTGCTGGACCTATTCCAGATGATTCAGTATTGACTTTGTTACTTATTCAGTTATAAAAAGTGATCAGAATTAAAAATCATTCCCTCTATATAAAACATATCAGATCCCATTTGTGTCTGCCAAGGCCTCTAGCACAAAGCAATGATGAAATTTTTCAACTATTAGTAGAAAACGTGCTAGAAAAATTAAAATTTCATAAGAAAAACTGTGTTAATGGCAATGCAGTGTAAAATAATTTTTCTGTTACTTGTCAACAAGCTATGGAAATTATAAGGAAATGTCCTATGTGTTCTTTGTGTAACCAAAATCTATTACCTATCAAAGGGTGCTGAGATAAATGAAATTTTGATACTGGATGTATTTCATTTTGAAGAGTTCAGAAAATTAAAATATGTACACTGTACCATAGCTAAGTATTCAGGATTTCAATGGGTGACTTATTTGCATTCTGAAAAGTCTGAATCTCTAATAATATATGTGTTAAATGGGGATACCTGGAAAAATTGAGATTGACAAAGATCTAGCATATTACTCTAGCAAAATCAAATAGCCTTTTGCATATTATAACATGAAGTATATTATAGGTATACTACAGAATCATATAGGAGAGGAAGATGTAGAAAAATCTAATCAAACACTAAATGATATGCTTAAGGAGCAGAAAGGTATAATAATGATTCCCAGAGATATATTGCACAACTCTTTATTAACATTAAATTTTCTAAATGGTAATAGGAAATGAAAAAAACTTCAGAAAGGTATTGTTTAATAGAAAAAAAACCTGCTAAATTAAATATGTCTGTGTACTTCAAAGATGTGTTGACCTCAGAATGAAAGCCAGGATATGTGTTATGTTGAGGTAAAGGTTCTGGTTTTGTTTCCACGGGAGAAGAAAAATTTTAAAAAAAGTCATCAAAATTAATAAAAATTATATGCTAATAAGAGAGACCTCTTGATTAGAAGGGGTTATTGTTCATCAAACAACATGATGATTTAAATTAAGCTAATATATAAAACTAGTAAATGCCATTGATTTAATCAGACAACTTGCCAAAAGAAAACTTCCCCCAAATTAAGGTTCTGACATGTGGCAATATGAAATTGAGTTCAGAGAGCTATCTGAAGGCAGAGCTGGCCATTGGGGAGGGCTTAACTCTGGTTTCCAGGAACCTATAGAGTTTAGGGTTTGTGGAGACTGTTGTAGAGAAGGTCCAATAGAAAATTCACAGTCTTGCTCAGAGGGCTTGGAGAAGAAAAGGAAAAGCCAGTTTGTACCACAGTGACTCAGACCGATGCTGGCAGCTTCAACACCATGTGGAAAATTGCTGTCTCATGAATTAATGTTCCACATTTGGAATCAGATATTGTGGTAAGAACCTGAAAGATAAGAGAAACAAGGATCAGCCACCGGTTACCTCCTAACTTTACCGTTCCTAATGACACCAATGAAAAAATTATGATGCGATTTGGGACCTTTGTAGGTCCCATGGTATGTGAGAAATCTTGGTGGAAAACAAAATATGTAATGCAGCAAGAGCTTGGGTATGAAGAGTTAATTTAGGAGATAATGGGAGGGTATGGGAGAGAGAGAGAGAGAGAGAGAGAGAGAGAGAGAGAGAGAAGAGGAGGAGAGTATGGGGAATGGAGACAAAGAGCTGCCTATTCAGAAGAACAGTGTGGAGAGAGAGAGGAAGGGGGCTGAGGTGAGCCTGCCTCAGTGGACAGAGGGAGAAATTTGGAGTGGTAGGAGCTTTTCTCTTAAAGGGACAGGGTACTACAGTGGGACAATGGTCTTACCCTGTAAAGATTTTTTTCTTGTACTTCTTTAATAAAATTCTGATTGGCCAGTAGCCAGGTAGGAAGTAGAGATGGGGCAACCAGGCAAAAAGTAGAGGCAGAGTAATGAGAACAAGAGAATTCAGGGAGGAAAAAGGAGTCAGTATGTAATCATCATCTAGACACAGAGGAAGCAAGATTTCACTGCCTTGCCAAAAAAATATCAAGCCATGTGGCTAACACAGAGAAGAATTATGGACTAATATAAGTTATAAGAGTTAATAAAAAGCCTGAGACAATAGGCCAATCAGTTTATAAGTAATGTAGACCTCTGTGTGTTTTCTTTGGGACTGAACAACTGCATGACCAGGTAGGATGGAAACCTCAGTCAACAAATGGTGCCAACGTGGACAGCTAAATCCATTTATAACTTGAAAGCATTTGAAAAATAACTCTAGACAGAAAAAATAGAGTTAAGCATGGTTTATAAATAACAGCCTTGTCTCAAGAGGGTTTTGTTTGCTAGAGGCAAGTGTGTCTCACTTAAGAAAGGTTTCCCAACTCAGCTTTAGCTACAAAAACCTTGCAGCTCTTTTAAAAGGCCCCAATAGAACACTTAAATGGTGTTGATGAATCACCTATGGCATAATTCTTCATGGCAGCAAGATCTTGAAATGCCATAGAATTGTGGCAATAAACATGGCTCCAGACAGTACCTCCACCATGAGGCTAAGATCTTAGAAAGCTAAAGAATGGGCTGGATCCTGCTCTCAAAGCTGTGGCTTTAATCCTAGACATATTGTTTAGCAAATTAAAGACTCATGAGGTTATAAAGGAAGATATACAGTAAAGAGGGATTCAAAGACAAAGAAAACCTGTAATTGGTTTACACTATGTTTAAAAAATATATGTAGGCTTGAGAGAGAAAAGAAAAAAAAAGATAAAGTCCTTAAAATAAAAAAAAGAAAAAAGAGAGAGTAGTTGCTTGTGGTGGAACACATCTTTAATCCTAACACTTGAAAGGCAGAGGCAGATGGATCTCTGTGAGTTCAAGGTGTGGAGGCAGACACCTTTAATCTCAACACTTGGGAGGCAGAGGCAGGTGGATCTATGTGAGTTCCAGGATTGCCAAAGATACACAGAGAAACTTTGTCTTTAAATGCCAAAACTTAAAAATAAAAGAAATAGAGTTTAAAATAAAGCAAGATAAAGATGAAAAGTACGGAGATTCTGGATACTGTATATTATTGTATTGTGCTTGAACTGTATGAGTGTTGAAAAAGGAGAAAAAGCTGCTAAAAGATATTTGGTTATAAATGCTGCTGGATAAATCCAACATATATATTTTGAAAATGCCTTGACTTAAAAATTTAAGTCAAAAATTATGTTACTTTTGAAAAGAGGTTTTGCTTTTGTTTCTACAGGAAATGAGAAGCTGTGAATTCAATTCTGAGTTAAGAAAAATCAGGTTAGATCAAGGAACACCCCATGAAAAATCTCCAATAGGAGCAGATGGCCCAGATAGTTGACGGAGCTGCGGGCCTCTTCCCACAGCCCGGCTCCTGGCCGCCTGGCTAGCTTATACCCCGAAATAACAACACACAAACTGTATTCATTTAAACACTGCCTGGCCCATTTCTATTAATGTGTGTAGCACCAAGGTGCGCTTACCGGGAAGATTCTAGCCTACGTCCATCCTGGGTCAGAGCTTCATCTCGTCTGCCCCAGAGAGCAGAGCTATCGAGTCTGAGCTCACTTCCTCTTCCTCCCAGCATTCTGTTCTGCCTACTCCATCCACCTAAGGGATGGCCTATCAAAATGGGCCAAGGCAGTTTCTTTATTAGCCAATGACCTTCCTCCATCACCAGATGTCTGAGTTCTACAACCAGAAAGATTTAAGACCACTGCCTGAGATGATAAAGCCTCATAGGATACTCCAGTCAAGACTTGAGTGTAATTCTAAATTTTCTTTAGGTCACCATAAGATGATAAGCACCCTCAGTCACGAGGGAGTAGTCCACAATTCAAAAAAATGGATTATGGATGTTTTTCATTGTTTAGAATGTTGGTTACAATTTGTATGGATAATAGTCAGAAAGAAAGCTAAACAAAGGATGGTAGATTCAGGGTTTTTGTTTAAAAACAGGGGTAGTGCTGTTTGACAATGGTTTTACCCTCTAAATGTCTGTTTCTTGTACTTATTGATTAAAAGGCTGATTGGCCAGTAGACAGGCAGAAAGTAGAGTTGGGGTGACCAGGCAAGAAGTAGAGGCAGGGTAATGAGAAAAAGAGAATTATGGGAGGAGGAAAGAGTTAATCTGCAGCTGTCATGTAGACACTGAGGAAGCAAGATGTGTCTGCTATGTAGAAAAAGGTACCAAGTCACATGGCTAACACAGAGAAGAATTATGGTCCAATATAAGTTATAATAATGAATCAAAATCCTAAACTAATAGGCCAATCAACTTAAAAATAATGTAGGCTTCTGTGGGTTTTCTTTGGGAATGAATGACTGCATGACTTAGCGGGACAGAAACCTCAGTCAACAGGCTACTGCTAGGGAAGGCCAGCATATTCATAAAATTTATTCCATTCCAAAGGGCTGAGAGCCATTCTCTGCCCTGCCTTACTAATTCTTAGTCTTTCTATGTCTACAATCCTCCAAACCTCTATGGCTAATTTAGTTCAGCTAGTGGCTAGCTCTGAACTCTGACATACTTTATTTGTCAAAACACAATCCAAATATCACACAACCAAGGATTATAAAGATGGCATTTCCTGGAAAAATCTCTTCAGACTTCCTAGTAGCTGTGGTTAAAAGTCCCAATGTTGCATCTCAAGGTGGTGGCTAAACATAATATTATATAAGGTTTACACATGAGGCGCTGGTAGGTAGCATGTGGGTTGTGGAAAGAAGTTACAACTAGTCACTGTTAAAAACCAGAAGAGAGCATTTATAAAGGAACAACCTCATGGAAGTTCAAAACTCGTGATAAATAGTTCATATAGTAAAGCTGAAGCTTGACACTTTGGCAGTGCTGTGTTGACTGAGTTTCTCTCCTGCCTGGTTCCAGCAGTCTTTAAGTCCCAAAGAAATCACACAGAGGTCTACATTAGTTATAAACTGGTTGGCCCATTAGCTCAGGATTTTTATTAATTCTTATAGCTTATATTAGCCCATTATTCTTATCTGTGTTAGCCACATGGCTCAGTACCTCTTTTGGCAAGGCAGTCACATCTTCCTTCTTCTGTGGCTGGGAAATACTGCAGAGGAATGGGCTTCCTTCTTCCCAGTATTCTCATGTTCTCGTTGACCCGCCTCTACTTCCTGTCTGATTGTCCAGCCTATACTTCCTTCCCAGCCAATCAGTGCTTATTTAAAGTATAATTGAAAGAATATAGAAAAGGGTCCCACACCACATTCATCTCTTCTTTTTAAAAAAAAAAATCCATAGTCCATTTTTTGGGGAATGTGGGTGTAGTTTTCCAGGCTACTTACTGTTGGTTGGGGGCACTGATAATATTATGGGAACCTAAAGAAAATTTAGAGTTATGATCAAGTCTTGACTGAAGTATCCTGTGAGGGTTGATCATCTCAGGCAGCATCTTGAGTCTGTTCTGGATGTAGAAGTCTGACATCTGGGCTGTCTGTTCTTACTGGAGATTTCTCAGGTGGTCTTCCTTAATCAAACCTAATTTTTCTTAACTCAGAATGAATCCACAGCCTCTAATTTCCTATGGAAACAAAAGCAAAACCTCATCTTCAAAGTAACATATTTCTACTTCAATTTTGAAGTCAAGATATTCTCAAAATATATATGTTGAATTAATCCCACAGCATTTATAAGCAAATACATTTTAGCTGCTGTTACTCCTTCCTCAGCATTCAAAATATTCAAAGAAAACATAATAACACACAGTATTCCAACTCCCTGTGTGTTTTTCATCTTTACGTGGCTTTATATTAACCTCTATTTCTTTTATTTTTACTTTTAATTTTTGGATTTTTTGAGACAGGTTCTCTTTGTATCTATGGCTGTCCTGGAACTCCCTCTGTAGACCAGGCTGTCCTTGAGCTCACAGAAATCTACCTGCCTCTGCCTCCTAAATGCTGAGATTAAATATGTATGCCACCACACCTTGAACTCACAGAGGTCTATCTACTTCTGTCTCCCAAGAGTTTGGATTAAAGATGTGTATCACCACACCCAACTACTTCTTTATTATTTTTTTAAAAAAAACTTTAACCTTTTTCTTTACTCTCCAAAGCTTGCATATATTTGTAACACAGTGTAAACCATTTAGAGGTATTCTTCATCTTTGATTGTCTCATTACTCTCTACATCTCTTTTTCTGACCATATGAGTCCAATTTGCTAAGCAATATGGAGAGGATTATAGTCGTGGCTTTGACAGCTAGATCCAGCCCACTCCTTACTTTTCTGAGACTCTAAACTCATGGTGGAGGTACTGGCTGTAGCCATGTTTATTGCCACAACTCTATGGCATTCCAACGTCCCTGGCACCAACCTAGCTGCAGCAGTCTGCTCAAAAACCACACTCAAGTGCTTTGCACCATGACCTCCTGCCTGAAATAGTCAGAGTTTGCACTAGCAGAAGGGCCCAGAAAGCCAGCATTTTAAAACAGTGTGGTTTTTTTTTCTTGCTACAACTGAAAACCAAAAGCATGCAGTCAGCTTTTCATCAACACTATTTAAGATTTTCTTGGCAGGACCTCTTAAAAGAGTTGCAAGCTTTTACAGATAAAACTGAGTCATGAAGCCTCTCTTAAATGAGAGCACTTGCCTCTTGCAAGCAGAGCCCACCTGAGAGAGTGCTGTTATCAATATGGTGTGCTTAACTCTATTATTTTTATGTCTAGAATTACTTCCCAAGCTCTGTCAGGCTTTATGAAGATGCAGTTGTCCATGTGGGCATCATTTGTTGACAGGGTTTCTTCCCTGCCCCGTTTTTATTTTGCCCAGTTCCCACAATTGTTAAGTCCCAAAGAAATCACACAGAGGTCTATGTTAGTCATAAAATGATTGGCCCATTAGCTCAGGCTTCTTATTAACTTTTATAACTTATATTAGCCCATTATTCTTGTCTATGTTAGCCATATGGCTCGGTAACTTTTTCAGCAAGGCAGTCACATCTTGCTTCTTCAGTGGATGGGCCAGAACTGCCGAGGAATGGGCTTCCTTTTTCCCAGAATTCTCATGTTCTCATTGACCCACCTCTACTTCCTATCTGGTTGTCCCACCTATACTTCCTGCCTGGCTACTGACCAAGCAGCATTTATTTAAAATATACTTGACAGAATACATACCATGGTCCCACACCAGTGCTGAAGTCTCTGAAGAAGCAAGAATAAGGTACTGTTGCAGACTCTGTTGAAGTTGAAAGCCCTGGACTGAAGGATTCATGGAGAGTGGCTTGGGCTTTAAGTACAAGAAGCCAGGAAGAATGACTGATGAAGGTAGAGACTAGGTTGAAGTAAAAATCTCCAATATTTTAGAGATACAAGAGTATGGGCTATCAAGCAGGGACCATGGCAGATATGGAAACAGACCAGAATAGACCTACAGAAGGGAATACGTACATGTATTTTAGATGACAAAGTCAGAATGATAAGTATATATCCAAATTCTTTGGCACATAGAAGGTCATGCATGGTTGAATCCCAGACATCAAAAATAACACACCGAGCTACTTGCAGATAGAATTTGGTTTGCTTTATTGTGCTTTATTTATCTTCCCTCTTGGAATAATGCATAACCAAATATTGACATTTTTTAAAATTTTATCTTATTTTACAGGCTCTCCAATGTTAGGACAATTTAGCTTTTGAAAGAGAAGTTGGAATTTTGAAGTGTTGAAATTCATAAAAAATATTGGACTTTTAAAGTTATGCTATGTTTATACTATGATATTGATATAAAATTTTGAGACATATAAGAAAGAAAAAAGTTTATTATTAGTGATATATATGCATGTCAGTTTGAAGTGAGATCACTGTGCTAGTTATATTCCATCAATTTCAGAAAAACTGAAACTATCTAAGAGAAAAGTTCAATTACAGAATACCCTCCATCAAATGTACATGAAGAACAAGTCTATGGTGGTAATTTAATGATTTATGTGGGAAAGAACAGTCCATTATGAGTGATAATCCTCCTTGGCAGGGTGACCTAGGTGCTATAAGAGAGGGATCTGGGAAAGAAAATCTAAGCAATACAGTAACCGGCATTCCTTCATTGCCTCTACTTCAGTTCCTGCATTGAACTTCTCCTCTGCCTTTCTTCAATCACATTCTGTGAATCTTTCCAATGTTCTTTTGGTTAGTGTTTTATCATAGCGACAGAGAATAAAACTAGAACACTATATTATTGATATACTGACAGACTCTATGAAGTTATGATGACAGTTTGAAAGTGACATTTTTTGTCAATTTCTAATACATGAGAAAATTGAATTGACAGTTTATGAATTTGATGTGTATGAATCAAACTAATTTCATACAATCTGCCTAGTGTTGCTTGAGAAAAAAGATACTGGGAGAAACAAAATGATGTAAATTTACATTTTCATTTTATTTTACTTTTTCAGAGTGTATAATTATCATAAAAGTAGACAACAACAGATCCAGGAATTTTTAAAACTGTATCTCACACTACAAAAAATGTGTTTTGAGTTCAATTATTTCAAAAACACCTGGGTACAAACATCAGGGAACAATTAGACAGTCGAGAGATAGACAAATCTATAAACATTGGAAATTCTGTAAAGTGGGACAAATTATCTTGAAACTCCCTCATGAAATGTCTACAACATAAAATTAAGATTTGATAAACAAATGTATTATTTCTAAATGGTGGCCACTTATTTTTAAATGGTGGTCACTGAAAGATCGACATTTTTTCTTTAGAAATCAACCAATATTCTATTCTATGGAACTGTTTAAGGAATAAGGGATATAGAGGATGTTTCAAATTCTCCCCAAATACCTTAATATTCATAATTGTCTAAAGCTATGAAATTCCCTCGCATATTACAAAATAATAAATATTTCTAACACCTTCAAAAATAAAAAAAGTAATTTCTGTGTTTTGAGTCTCCAAAAGGTTTAAAACAATATTCTGTATGTTAATAAATTATGCTTGATTTATCCTAAAAATTCACAAAGCATATGTGGAATCAGAGACATAGAAAAGGGTGGAAAGTCTTCTATTTGCCCGCTTTTGCTTTAGTGTAAAAGAAAAACAGCAATCATTTCCCGAAACAGGTTTATATTCTATAAACACAGATTTTCGCGTAATTATACTGTTTTGTAAGTGTATTTTATGTAAGCATTTTAGTACAACAATGAAAGTTTATGAGCTTATAATTAGTTTTATGATTCTATTAAATAGAACATATTTGGAAAATATAACTATACTGTAAAATGATTAAATTATAAAGGCCAAGGAATTGTTAGCATTCATAGAAACATCAAATGCTATTTTAAAATAAATGATGCTAAAGAAACAAAACCCCTTGTTTGTTAAAATGTTAAGGCTTTAACTGAAGACTATGTAAATTCTGTTCTATATCATAATTGGATAAAGAGATGGTCTTCAATCCCATGGACTAATTTTTTTGAGAGAAACTTAACATTTATATTTTATATAAACAATGCAATGATTATTTGGAAATGTATAATATACTCTAAATTATGATATCAGACATGAGGGTAGAAATTAATTATACTTTAATTAGACAACTTAAAAAACACTGATCTGAATTTTTGTATTTCTTGCCAATTTGACACAGATTTGAGGGCATTTTGATAATCATTATTTGATCTAAATTTATTGCACTGATAAATGATAATGATAAAAAATTTATAATGTTGAAAACATATATCCAAAACTGTATGTACTAGGACTCTTCTGTAATAGATTATGTTTCCACTATATGTTACATGCATTTGTTTTACTAAATAGTTCATTTACATTTTTGCTGTAGCTATTACTAAGAAACAGATGAAATATCAAAATTTTCACTTGTAGACTATAATAAATAGTGATACAAAAAACAAAGAAGGGGAGCATTCCTTCTGGACGGGTGAGTGTGTGTGATCCAGGGGCGGTCTGTCCCAGGGGAGAGCACAAACCCCCTTCCCCCTGCTCCTCCTGCAGGGCCTTCTTTCTTACACACGACTCAGCCCCCCAGCACCCTCCCCCCAACCCTGCCCTGTTGTAAGCGAGCCAAGCACCTCCAGCCTGGGTGCTCCTGGCTCCCGTGTGCTCTCCTGGACCCCACCCAGCCTGCCATTTCTTCCTTTTGTCCCCTGAGCTGCGGCCCTGTGGAATTCCTTCTGGACGGGTGAGTGTGTGTGATCCAGGGGCGGTCTGTCCCAGGGGAGAGCACAACCCCCATTCCCCCTGCTCCTCCTGCAGGGCCTTCTTTCTTACTCACGACTCAGCCCCCC
>JABTXL010019750.1:311223-376165 GCA_025134845.1 Neodon shergylaensis | reverse complement strand
CAAAACAGGTCTTGTAGTAGCGCTATCAGTATCATGACATCATATCAACCAGGTAGAGTTGTTGTTGTAGGGCCCCATCTTCTTCCTGGAAACTTCAAATGTCACTTCAGGAAAGACTCATTGTTCATTGTAAAAAACTTAAAACATTAATCATATAGACATATATATATATATATATATATATATATATATTCAATGAAAGGCATGATAGATATATTCAATGAAAGGTACGATAGATATGAAGAAAAGCAAAGAAGTTTTCTAAACTCATATTTCTTTCTGTCCCATATCATGGCTCTTGACATGAGACAGAAACTCCAGAAAATCTGGGTTTTTATATTACTAACAGGCTTGGAATTAAAGAGGGACTGAGCCAGAGTCCAACTTCAAAAGCAGCTCTATAAATTTAGAAATATGGTTTAATATAATTTACTTACACAACCTATTCAGTTTTCTTGATATTTCCTTTTGGGCACGTAGTTTTCCATCTGTCAGTATCCAAACATCCAGGGTCCCTTGAATTTTTCAAAGATGAGTGTTTTCCTGTGGAGATAAGAACAGAACCTTGCCCCCATTCTATATGTTTTTCTTACCACCTGTATAAATATCATCATTGTGGATGAGTTGTCATTTCTCCTTTAGAAGAGGTTTCTCCTCTTCAAATCTAAACTTTATTAATTTTGATGGTATCCACAATTTTTCTTCTCCTGTGGAAACAAGAGCGAAAACCCTTCCCCAACGTAGCACATCTCCTGGCTTTCATTGAGAGGTCAGCACATCTGTGAAATAAATCGGTTGATTTAGTTCAGCAGACTTTTCCATTATCCAATGTCTTTCTGCTGCTGATGTTCCTTTCTCATTAGTGTTAAGAAAATTCAAGGTTAATAAAGCATTATGTAATCTATTTCTGGGGTATTTTTCATCCCTTTCTGTTTGTTCAGCATATCCTTTATAGTACGACTTGATCTTTCTATAACTGCCTGACCTATAGGATTATTTGGTATACCTGTAATGTGTTTTATATTGTAATAATCAAAAAAGCATTTCATTTTCTTAGATACATATGCTGGACCATTATTTGTCTTTATTTGTGCAGGTATACCCACGATGGCCATAACTTAAAATAAATGTGTGATTACTGAATCAGCCTTTTCTGAGCTCAGGGCAGTAGCCCATTGAAAACCTGAATACATGTCTATGGTGTGGTGTACATATTTTAATTTACCAAATTCCATAAGGTGGAACACATCCATCTGCCAGATTTAATTTCTCTTAGTACCCTTTGAGTTACTCCCTGCAGGCAACGGTGTTTGATTATAGAAAGAACAAGTAGGACATCTCTTTATAATGTCCTTAGCTTGTTGCCAAGTAATGGAAAATTCTTTCTTTAGGCCGTTACTATTGACATGATGCTTTTTATGAAATTCGGAGGCCTGCAACATGCTTCCAATCAATAATTGATCGATCTCAGCATTGCCTTGTGCTAGAGGACCAGGCAGACCTGTATGGGACCGGATGTGTGTTATGTACCTCGGACAAAGCCTGTTCCTGATTATATCCTGTACCTGGATAAACAATGAAGTCAACTCTGTGTCATCTGGTATAAATTCAGCAGTTTCAATATGCAAGAAACTCTTTCTGCATGTTGTGACTCTGTAACTATATTAAGAGGTTCTTTAAAATCCCTTAGCACCATAAGAATGGCATATAATTCTGCCTTCTGGACAGAATTATAAGGGCTTTGTTCCACCTTACTCAATTCATCTGACTTGTAACCTGCTTTCCCTGATTTATTTGCATCAGTATAGAACGTACGAGCTCCAGTTATTGGAGCATCACGTACAATTCTAGGAAGAATCCAAGAAGTTCTTTTTATGAGGTTAAGTCTACCACTTTTGGGATAGTTGCTATTAATTTTTCCCAAAAAATTAGCACAAGCTCTTTGCCACGGTTCATTGTCTTCCCATAACTTTTTTATTTCTTCAGTAGTAAAAGGCACTATAATTTCTGCTGGGTCTATACCTGCTAGTTGACAAAGTCTCAGCTTACCTTTTATAATTAATTCAGAGACTTTTTCCACATAAGTTTTTAATTTTTTACTTGGTTTATTAGGTATAAATTTCCACTCTAAAATAATATCTTCCCTCTGCATTAGAATCCCTGTAGGAGAAATTCTAGAAGGCAATATGACTAGGATGCAGCTAAGATTTGGGTTCACCCTATCCACATGTGCCTCCTGTAATTTTTCCTCGATCATTGTCAGTTCCTTTTCTGCTTCAGCTGTCAGTTTTCTTGGACTATTCAAATCTTCATCACCATCTAAGGTTTTGTTTAAATGAACTATTAGATCAGGTGTTATCCCAACAGCTGGTCGTAGACTGGAAATGTCTCCTAACAATCTTTGGAAGTCATTAAGAGTCTTTTACCGGTCTCCCCTAATTTGTGCCTTTTGCGTTTTAATTTTCTCTAACCCTATTCTGTAACCTAGGTAATTAATAGAATTTCCTCTTTGAATCTTTTCAGGGGCAATTTGCAATCCCTACCTAGGCAAGACTTTCTTCAAACATCCTTTCTAAAGTATCTTTATTTGAATCAGATAACAAGATGTCATCCATGTAATGATAAATTATGGACTTGGGGAATTGTTTAAGAATTATTTCCAATGGCTTACTTACAAAACATTGGCACAATGTAGGACTACTGAGCATACCCTGTAGGAGGACAGTCCATTGATATCTCCTATTAGGCTGGGAATTATTATAAGTAGGCACCGTGAAGGCAAATTTTTCTCTATCCTTTTCTTGTAACGATATAGTGAAAAAACAATCTTTCAAATCAATAACTATAAGAGGCCATCCTTTTGGTAATAGAGAAGGCAAAGGAATTCCAGATTGAATCACCTTGTTGACAGCTCTTAAATCTGTCACCATTCTCCATTTACCAGATTTCTTTTTTACAACAAACACAGGAGAATTCCAAGGGCTGGTTGATTCTTCAATATGGTGAGCATCTAGTTGCTCTTGTACCAGTTGTTCCAATGCCTGTAATTTATCTTCAGCTAGAGGCCACTGTTTGATCCATATTGGCTTCTCAGTTAGCCATTTTAAAGGTAGGGCTGTTGGTACCTCTAAAGGTTTGGTATTTGCTGTATGTTCTTGTACAGCCTGAATGGCTGGTGACCTTTTTCCATAATACCTCATCATATCTTTCCCAGAATTATGAGTTCCTGGAACTACAGGAATGTTAATCTGGGTATTCCATTGCTGTAGCAGGTCATGGCCCCATAAATTTATTGCAATATTGGCTATATATGGCCTTAGTCTTCCTTTTTGCCATTTGGGTCCTATGCATTCAACCCATCTTGTGCTTTGTTTTACACGAGATAGGGTTCCAATTCCCAGAAACTGAACATGTACCTCTTGGAGAGGCCAATTCGGATGTCAAGATTCTGGAGTAATGATACTTACATCCGCACCTGTGTCTAATAAGCCTTCAATAAAAGTGCCATTTATACAGACTCTTAGCTTTGGTCTTTGATCGTTAATAGAGGTCTGCCAAAATATACGTTTACTCTGTCCTACTGGGTTTTTTGATCATCCTCCACATGTAATTCATCATTTAGACCAGTATTACTTTTTACAGCAGAAATTGGAGCCTTTAATTTTCTTGGTGAGGCACGTTCTCCACTGTGACTGGGAATGACTGGGCCACTGTTGGCTTGGGGGCCTGCAAGAGGCCCCTCAAAGAGTTTCCCGACAGTATCGGGTTGCCTTGTCTGTCTGTTGTTGACCTGCATTCGTTGGACCAATGTCGGCCTTTATCGCATCTCCTACATATACCTGAAGGCCTAGGTCTCCTATTTTTGTCATTCCCAGAGGAGATATTAGTCCTAGAAATTCTGTGCCTGCAATCCCTTTTCAGATGTCCTAATTTACCACAATTAACACACCTGGAAGTTTGATGTTTGATGTCTCCTCATTGCTGTGGAAATCACTTCTCCTACCCAAGATTCATCATTATAGCTAAACGTCTCAACATTCATCATATGCTGAATCCATTCATCCATAGGTGCTGATATAAACTTTAAAGGCCCAATTATCTTTTTGCATTCTATGTTTGCATTCTCAAAAGCTAGAGATTCAAGAAGTATTCGCCTAGATTCTGGGTCTGTTATCCCTATGTCCAGAGCCTTAATTAATCTTTGCAAAAAGTCAATAAAGGGTTCTTTCTGTCCCTGCCTAATTCTGGTATATGATTCAACCCTTTTTGCTGGATCTTGTATCCTATTCCAAGCATTTAAAGCTGCTTGGTGACATAAACACAGTACTTCATCATCATAAAGAGCTTGGACCTGTGGATCAGCATATTCTCCTGCACCAAGAATTTGATCTTGGGAAACCTCGACACCTTTTGCTCTTCCTTGCTGTTCCATATGCTTGGATTCTTCTCTGAAATAAATTCCAAACATCAAGGAAGGTCCCTTATCTAAAACTGCAGACACTAACTGATGGAAATCATGGGGGTAGCTCTAGCACTAGAAGCCCAAGTCCTTATCATTTTCTTTACATATGCGGAGTGCAAGCCAAAAGTAACACCAGCTTGCTTAATTTCTTTCAGATTATTCATTGCTATTGGTGTCCATCTAGCTTCTCTGACTCCCTTTGAGCCTTTAGAAGTCGACGCTTTGTCAGTATTAAGTATAGGGTATGCCGCTAAAACCCTGGGTAAGCCAGTTCTAATAGCTGGTGTTGGCATTGTATCCTGTCCTTGTGCCTTATTACTCTGTTCACCAGCTCCAATAATTTCTTCAATCATTTTAAGTCTTTTTATTATTGTCTCTTTTGAATCCTGAATCTCCTGACCTGCATGAGTTTCTAGTAAAGATAGTATGGTTCTTAGGAGTGCCATATTCTTCCTAAATGATAGAATATGCAAAAGAATACTGAAACCTAGGAACCAGTAAATTAAGTTATCCCCATAGTCATATAAACCTTGCATGATATAACCCATTGTATTGGTAGCCAAAACAGTAAAATTCATGTTGGAAACGAAATCTGCCATATTACCTATTATCCAGCAGGTGTCGCTGTTGCCAAGTCGCTACGAAAATGGGGTCCTCTTTCAGGGTCCACCTAGTATTTGTTAAAAACTGGGAAATGCAAGTTGCTCAAGAAAGTAAATGTAATTAAATCAATTCTGTACATGGAACCATAAACCCAGAATCCAGGGGTAGAGAAGAGTAACCCGGAAGCCGTGTATGCCTCCACAGGACAGATTCACCCTGAGGGGTTGTATCTTTTGGCAACCGAGTGCTCTGGTTCGCACCACTTAAGAGCTGTACTTGCAAGGGAGATTTAAAAACGACTCAGAAAAGAGCAAACCACGCAGGCAGAGACTATGCGGGCCTGTGGAGTTTAAATCCACGTGGGGAGGCAGATGATAGGGTGCGTGGGGACTTGAAGTCAATCTGAGGTGTCTAAAGGGAAAATATAAAGAACTGTATCAAGAAAAGCCAGTGCGTGATAATTTATATTAAACTGCTGGCTCCACACACAAGGCACAGGCTACAAAGTTGCCGCAAGGCACAGGCTGCAGCTGAGGAAGGTAGGGCTCGCGCCAAGCCGAACTCATGGCCGGCAGCCGAGTGGGGGAAGGAGAGGTCCTAAAAACCAAACGTTCGGGTGCCAGATAAAGGTGTAAGTCACAAACAATGCCACACCAGTTTGGAATTATGATTAATAGGGTGGTATTTATTTAAAGAGGAAAAAAACTTACAGATCACCATCCCAGTCAACAGCCCTCTGTGCAACCAGGAAGGGAGCCTAGTTGCTTGGGGAGCAGGAAGTGAAGAGAGAGAGCGCGGAGGGAAATAGCCACTTTTTTAAAGGGAGAGAGACCATGCCCCAATGGGCTGGCATCTCAGCAGCTATAGGCTGGAGGAGTGAAAGGACCTCCCGCAACATTGGTCAACATCTCTTACTTTTTGCCAATATCAAGCTGTAAAAGAACTTGATGTCAGTGGTGATAATGCCTCCAGAACTTCCTTTATTGTATAAAATGGCTTTGGCTATATTTTTTTTTATTTTGCTTTTCCATATAAACTTGATTATTGTTCTTTCAAGGTCTCTGAAAAATTTTGAGGGTATTTTGATGGGAATTGCATTGAATCTATAGATTGATTTTGGTAGGATTGCCATTTTTACTAGGTTGATCCTTCCTATCCAAGAGATGGGAGATCTCTCTGTTTTCTAGTATCTTCTTCAAATTCTTTCTTCAAAAACTTTAAGTTCTTGTAAAATAGGCCTTTCACTTCCTTGGTTGGAGTTACCCCAAGAAATTTTATGTTATTGGTGGCTATTGTACAAGGTAATTCTCTGATTTCTCTCTCAGCTTCTTTATCATTTGTATATAGGAGGACTACTGATATTTTTGAGTTAAACTTGTGTCCTGCCATGTCACTGAAGGTATTTTCCAACTGTAGGTGTTCTCTGGTAGAGTTTATGGGGTCACTTATGTACACAATCATATCATCTGCAAATAAAGAAAGTTTGATTTCTTCCTTTCCAATTTAAACCCCCTTGATCTCCTTTTGTTGTTTTATTTCAATTGCTACAACTTCAAGTACTGTGTTGAAGAGATATGGAGAGAGTGGACAGCCTTGTATTGTTCCTGATTTTATTGGAATTTCTTTGAGTTTCTCTCCATTTAATTTGATGTTAGCTGTCAGCTTGTTGTATATTGCTTTTATTATATTTAGATATGATCCTTGTATCCCTAATCTGGCCAAGACCTTTATCATGAAGGGGTGTTGAGTTTTGTCAAATGCTTTTTTTCAGCATCTAATGAAATGATCATGTATTTTTTCTTTCAGTTTATTTATATGATAGATTGCATTGATAGATTATCTTATGTTGAACCAGACCTGCATCTCTGGGATGAAGCCTACATGATCATGATGAATGATTTTTTGGTGTTCTTGGATTCTGTTTGCCAGTATTTTATTGAGAATTTTTACACCAATGTTCATGAGTGAGATTGGTTTGTAATTCTATTCCTTTCTTGAGTCTTTGTGCAGTTTTGGTATCAAGGTAACTGTAGCTTCATAAAAAGAGTTTGGCAGTGTTCCTTCAGTTTCTATTATGTGGACATTTTGAGAAGTATAGGTATTAGCTCTTCTTGGAAGTTCTGTTAGAATTCTGAACTAAAGCCATCTAGCCCTGTGCTTTTTTTGGTTGGGAGGGTTTTGATGACAGCTTCTATTTCCTTGCAGTTTATAGGTCTATTTAATTTGCTCACCTGGTCTTGATTTAATTTTGGCATATGGTATCTACCTAAAAAAAATTGTCCATTTCTTTTACATTTTCCAATTTTGTGGTTTTTATAATAAGATTTAATGGTTCCCTGAATTTCCTTAGTGTGTGTTGATATGTCCCCCTTTTCATTTCTGATTTTGTTAATTTGGATGTTCTCTCTCTGCCTTTTGATCAGTTTGAATAAGGGTTTGTCAGTCTCCTTGATTTTCTTAAAAAACCAGGTCTTTGTTTCATTGATTCTTTGTATTGTTTTCTTTGCTTTTATTTTGTTAATTTCAGCCCTCAGTTTGATTATTCCCAGTCTTTAACTCCTACTCAGTGAGGACTGCCTGGGAAGAGGTGTTAATTCCAAGCTAATGACAGTGCTGCAGATATAACTTTAGTCCTGCTACCCTAGAAACAGAATGTTAATGAAATTCCTCCTCAGTTTACCTTGGGAGATAAAAGCTGTTTTGAAAATAAAGGCAGGTAATCTTCAGGATTTGACTGAACCCCTAGACTGCCTTCTGATATTGCTATGTGAACTGTATCTCTATTATTCTTGCACCTCCATGCTGGACAATTGTGTTGGCTCAATTTTAAGATCATGTTAATAATCTTTTTCCAGCTGACTAGTAACCACACTTTACACAACTGCATTTATACATTTTGCCTGAAACAGTGTCAAAAGATCCCATAAAGGATTCTTTGTTAAATTTCACTGATGGCTCAACTAATGGGAGGGCTGCATATGTGGTTAATGGTAAAGGACATGCTGCTCAGACAGAACCAGCTTTACCTCTAATTGTTCATCTGCAAGTTATAGCTTTAGTATTTAAAAATTTTGCAAATGATTTTTTTAAGTTGATCTTGTATCCTGCCACATCACTGAAGATATTTATCAGCTGTAGGAGTTCTCTGGTAGGGTTTTTGGGGTCACTTATGTGCACTATCATATCATCTGCAAATAACAAAAGTCTGACTTCTTCTTTTCCAATTTAAATCCCCTTGATCTCCTTTTGTTGTCTTATTGCTATTGCTAGAACTTCAAGAACTATGTTGAAGAGATATGGAGAGAGTGGACAGCCTTGTATTGTTCCTGATTTTAGTGGAATCACTTTGATTTTCTCTCCATTAAATTTGATGTTAACTGTTGGCTTGCTGTATATTGCTTTTATTATATTTAGATATGATCCATGTATCCCTAATCTCTCCAAAACCTTTATCAGGGAGGTGTGTTGAATTTTGTCAAATGGTTTTCATTATCTAATGAAAGGATCATATGGATTTTTTTCTTTCAGTTTATTTATATGATGGATTACATTGAAAGATTTTCATATGTTGTACCAGCCCTGCATCTCTGGAATGAAGCCTACTTGATCATAATGGATACTTTTTTTGATATGTTCTTGGATTCAGTTTGCCAGTATTTTATTGAGAATTATTTGCATCGATGTTCAAGTGAGATTGGTCTGTAATTTTCTTTCTTGTTTGAGTCTTTGTGCAGTTTTGGTATTAGGGTAACTGTAGCTTCATAAAAAGAGTTTGGCAGTGTTCCTTTAGTTTCTATTATGTGGAACACATTGAGGACTATAGGTATTAGTTCGTCTTCAAAGTTCTGTTAGAATTCTGCACTAAAATCATCCATCCCTGGGCTTTTTTTGGTTGGGAGGTTTTTGATGCCAACTTCTATTTCCTCCCGACTTCTATTTCCTTCGATTTTACATTTTCCAATTTTGTGGAGTACAGGCTTTTTGGTAAGACCTAATGATTCTCTGAATTTTCTCAGTGTCTATAGATATGTCCCCCTTTTAATTTCTGATTTTATTAATTTGGGTCTTCTTTTTCTGCTTTTTGATTTGTTTGGCTAAGGGTTTGTCAATCCTGTTGATTTTCTCAACCAGCTCTTTGTTTCATTGAGTCTTTGTATTGTTTTATGTACATATATTTTGTTAATTTTAGCCCTCAGTTTGATTATTTCCAGTCTTCTACTCCTCCTGGGTGAGTCTGTTTCTCTCTCTCTCTCTCTCTCTCTCTCTCTCTCTCTCTCTCTCTCTCTCTTCTAGAGCTTTCAGGTACGCTATTAAATGGTTTTCTCCATTTTCTTTACATGGGTACATAGTGCTATGAACTTTCTTCTTAGTACTGCTTTCATAGTTTCCCATAGGTTTAGATATGCTGTGACTTCATTTTCATTGAATTCAAGGAAGACTGTAATTTCTGACTGAGGTAGATGTAAGAGTCAGTGGCTGATTGATTTGCTTTTCTGAACTTCAGGTAGAACTCCACTTTCTGTCTCTGGATTTTTATTAATTGTGCTATATTTGAAATGTTAACTTTTTCTAACTGTTTCTATGCTAATGTTAATGTGATGATCTATACTATGTAAAATAAATGACATATTTGTAATATTCATCTCACACAGGAAATTGACAGTCAAGCATAAGGATGTCAATTTTGTGATCCAATGAATATTATTAGAATTATATACAGGAGTATGCTTAAGGATTTACTTAAAGAACAATGATGACTCAAAGAAAACTATACCACCAAAGTCCACCTTTGTATATGTGACAGCTTACAAAAGCTGAAAAGCACAAAAGCACATTATATAACCTGTGGGGCACTAAATAGGTTAGAGAGTGTCCTTTTCAAATAGCTCAACTTCCAGCCCTCTTCCATCGGTTTTGGTTTGTAAGTCATCCCTGCTTGTGTTAGTGTCTCTTAGAATTGATAACATATAAGTCAATATCTTTAAATGGTGGGGCAATGTGTGCATATCTGGAAATTCAGCACTATTCTTCAAAAGAGCTACAGCTAGATATACTTCAGTTATATCAATGTGTGTTTGGTACAACAACTGCCATCTCCCACAATAAAATAACCTGGTCTAAACAAACTTGCTTTACTGATTTATGTCTATACCCTTCAGAAGAGTATAGTAAAACAGTAATCATTGAGTAGGAGTTAGAGTGAGAAATTGAAAAAGTGAAAGTGACAATGGATCAGATTATCCTGTTTGGGAGAACAAGAAGGCACAATATGTTTAGACTTATGAGCTGACTACCTGGGTTTGATTCCACAATGTGTCTCCTACAAGTTTACAGTGGGCCTCCACAGTTAAATGTGTGGCCCCTCACAAGCTAAATAAATAAATTGAAAGTTTAAAAAAAGAAAGCAAACCACAAAATCTCTGATAAAATATGATAAATGTTAACACAATCATAACAGATCTTTTCCTCCTAAGTACAAGATTATTTCTGAGAGTTCCATATCACCACAAGAGTATCATATCCACAAAATTTGCACTTATACTTCTTTCTTCTCTGATATAGTCTTATTATTATTTCTTTTTTATTGTAGAAAACACAGATATATGTCTACATTTGGATAAAAGTTTTGTATAAGGAATTTTATATAAGTTTATATTTTAAATTCCATATTGTGATTGAATCTATTTTTTAGGTATATACTAGACTTTATTTTTTTGTATTGTATTTTTTCTATTTAAATGTCAGGGAAAGAAAATAAGTATTTTCTCTTCCCTCCATAATTCTTAGTTCAATCAAATTCTATTATTAAAGAAATATCTTTATAAGCCACATTTTTGGGGGTGAATTCTGTCTTGGGTCAGCCATGATGGGTTCATACATTTCAGAGTAGGGACATGTGTATTAGAAATGTTATGTTGGAGGAATAGAGACATGGAGGAAACACAGAGACAGGATAATGCCATGAGGTCAACACAGTGAATACTGAATTTTCTCAAATTTTTTTTATCATAGGTTTATATAACCCAATCCAAAGTGTGGGAGGTGAGGTAAAAGACTGCTTTAATATGACACAAAGGACAGTGAGAGCAGTCATTTGCTTCAATGCTTGAGACAGCAAGCCATTATTTCTTGAGTAAATCATTTAATGTTTTGAGCAGGATATTCAGAAAACAAACCCTAAACCAAGCATCTTGTAGGCAGCCACCTCCTTGTCAAACCTCCTATTTTAAAATGAAAGAACAGAAATAGGTTTTAATTCTCTGACCTTTGGTCAGGGTAGAGCAGATCTACCTCTATAACATAAATATTAATTAATCACACCCTTTGTAAGAATCTCTTGTTTGTAGCCACATCTATTGTCAACAACTTTGCAAGAGCAAAAATAAACTTAAACTCTCACCTCTAGTCAAGGAGGAATGAGCCAACTCTGTGGGCCCTCACAACATATTCATGAGAAATCAAACCAATTTTATTATCCTAGCTCATGTATCAATGGGAAGTCACTCAGAAAAGTATGTACTGTATATGCAAAAAAGTTGCAATAAAAAAGCAATGAATGTTTAGAAAGATAAAACAAAAATTTTCCTTGACACTTTGTGTCAAGGGTATGCATCCCAGTTAAGACTGCACAGTCATGACAAATATCCTAAACTGTGGAAAATATCTGTTAGACAAATTTGAGTGTATATTTTTCCTAATGATGAAGAGACCCCAACCATCTAGTCATTAGTTTCTTCCTGATACAGAATGGTATACCCTTTCAAAAATAAAAATTATATTTATATCTCTAATATCCCTAAAAGTAGTACTTTCTTTTGCCTATATTTTCTTTAAAAAATGATTCAAAACCACTTCAGTATTTATCAATACCACTCTTGGGCATATACCCAAAAGAAACTCAATCGTACTACAAAGGCATTTTTTTCAATTATGTTCATAGAAGCATTATTTTTAATAACCAGAACCTGGAAACAACCTACATGCCCCTCAACTAAAGAATGAATATTTAAAAATGTGCCACATTTACTTACACATTAGAGTATTACTCAGTGGTAAAAATAACAATGACATCTGGAATTTTGCATGCAAATGGATGGGATTAGAAAACACTATTCTGAGTGAGGTAACCCAGATCAAAAAAATGAATACGGTACATACTCACTCATAAGTGGATACTAGATATAAACAAAGAATATTGAGCCTATAGTTCATGATCTTAGAGAATTAAAGTAATACGTTGAATCCTGTGAAAATCATATAGATCCAACTGGAAAGTGGAAAAAGACAAGATTCCTTGACAAAATTGGAAGTATGGAGGGGTGGGGGAAGAAGAGAAAGTGGAAATGGAAGAGGAGGGAAGAAAGGAAGAGGTAAAGAGAACTTGAGGGAATGGGAAAGTTGAGAAGGAAAAAGGACAGACATGAGAGCAAGGAAAGAGATATCTTGATTGAGGGAGCCATTATAGGGTTAGCAAGAAACCTGTCTCTAGAGAAATTCCCAGGAATCCAAAAGGATGATCCCAGCTAATGAAAGACCTTAAGCAATATAGGAAAAGGGGCCTGATATATTTTTTTTAATTTGTTAGATTTTTAAAGGCTTGGAACTTGGATTGATATGTATACAATATCAATATGTAAACAATAAAAATTAGAAAAAAATCAAAGAAATCAAAAATAAGAAAACTTTTAAAATACCCCCTATGAAATGATGCTATTTTAGGTGGTAACGTTTGGATTCCTAAGCCATAGTTTGAGAAGATGGGACTTATACCTCATCAATATCTTATTTTATTATCCCCTTCTTCATAGATGACTCAATGTGTACTACAGTTATTGGTTTGGGTACATGATTATAAAAAGTAAATAATTTACAATCTCTCCATTATTGCTAGGAGTCTTAGCTGGGTTGTTATTTCAATCACGGATATTTTCCAATTACCATTTGATTTTATGTACTGTCTCTCAATCTAAGGGTCAATTTAAATATCTGATAATTACATACATTAGATTTTAATATTTATGACAATGAAGCAAGTCAGATTGGGTAAGTTTATTCAGGAAGGAAGCTGACAAAAATTAACATTCACAGCAATCTTTATTAAGATAGCAAACCTTGTAGTCATGCTTGGGCCAGAATTGAAATAAGAACACAATTAGAAGAGAGAGAGTATCGTACCAGAGAGAGCTTGATGGGATTTTAAAGTGACAGACAGACAGGGCCTTCCTTTCCAAAGCCTCAATATCAACTTTATTATGAGAGAAAATTTAAGTTAAGAGAGAAGAGTAAGCCACCATGAATTCATAAAACAAAGTCTTTTGATGCTCTGTCTAAAGCAAGATTGTTTTTTTTTTTTTAGATTTCCAAAAAAATAGCAGAAAATTCCACACTATTTGATATAATCTGGCTTTCCTTATAGGAATCCTAGCAGAGCAGAATCAATTAATGGATAAGGACACAATTTTATCTTTTTGATTTGGCTTTAGAATGTTAATAGAATTATTTTTGTTACTTTTTGATTACGTTTTTTTAAATACTTTTGTCTATAAGACTAAGTATCTGAAAAAGGATAAGCTTTCTTCAGTGACTTTTTTTTCTCTTTACATTTCCAAAATTTATATTGACATAAAAAGTGAGAAAACAATAAGCATAATACTTTTGAAAATAATAGTCATGTACCACAAATTTTTTTTAGTGAATAGTTTTCTTAACTAAATTCTACCATTATATTAAACAAATATTTTCTTATTTCCCTATTACTTATGTAATACATTTTATGAACAGATAAAATATATATATTAAGCATCAATATAGATGCATGTTATTGTAAATAAGTAATACTCATTAGTTACAAATTAACATCAGAGATGTTTCTATATAACTTGGAGTTTTCTTCAGTGGATTCCATTTATTTCCTCTTGAGCTGGATCAAGCATTCACATTTCTAAATATGTCAATACACAAAATTTCTAAAGTTTTAAATTTTCATATTATCATATTTTTATTAATAAAATAACATTTTACAGACAATTGTTTTACTTAAAAATAGAATAGTCTTGGATGGGTTCCATTTGTTTTAGAACCAAAAGATATCCCAGGAATATCTCATCCTTTTCCTGCTCAAAAAATATTGTCTAATGAACCCTGGTTTCTTAAATGATGGTGGTAGAAAACATCATTTTGAGTGAGGTAACCCAGACACAGAATGACAATTATCAGATGATGTTTTCTACCACCATCAATTTGCATGCAAAATTCATGATGTCATTATTTTTTTCTGTTATGTAGTACTCCATTGTGTAAATGTACCACATTTTCCTTAGCCATTCTTCATTCGGGGGTCATTTAGGTTGTTTCCAGTTTCAGGCTATTACAAACAATGCTGCTATGAACATAGTTGAGCACATGACATTGTGGAATGATTGAGCATCATTTGAATATATATCTAAAAGTGGTATTACTCGGTCTTGAGGAAGGTTGTTTCCTAATTTTCAGAAAATTCATCACACCAATATCCAAAGGTGCTGTCCCAGATTTCATTACAGAAGTGTTCCCTTTTCTCCACAACCTCTCCAGCATTAGTTGTCATCAGTGTTTTTGATTTTGGCCATTCTTACAGGTGTAAAATGGAATCTTAGAGTTGCTTTGATTTGCATTTCTCTGATGACTAAGGATGGTGAATATTTCCTTAAGTGTCTTTCAGCCATTTTAGATTCCTCTGTTTAGGTCTGTACTCCATTTTTATTTGGATTCCTTGTTCTTTTGATGACCAATTTCTTGAGTTCATTGTATATTTTGGAGATCAGACCTCTGTCTGATGTGGGGCTAGTGAAGATATGTTTGCATTCTGTAGGCTGTCATTTTGTCTTGTTGACTGGGTCCTTTACAGAAGCTTTTCAATTTCAGGAGGCCTCATTTGTTAATTGTTTGTCTTCACGTCTGTGCTGTTGGGGTTATATTCAGGAAGTGGTCTACTGTGCCAATGCATTCAAGTGTACTTCCCACTTTCTCTTCTATAAGGTTCAGTGTGGCTGGCTTTATGTTGAGATCTTTGATCCATTTGGACTTGAGTTTTGTGCATGGTGATAGATGTGGGTCTATTTTCATTGTTCTACATGTTGATATCAAGTTATGCCAGCACAATTTGTTAAATTTACTTTCTTTTTTCCATTTGATATTTTTTTGCTTCTTTGTCAAAAATCAGGTGTTTGAAGGAGTGTGGATTAATATCCAGGTCTTCCATTAGGTTCTATCAGTCCTCCTGTCTGTTCTTATGCCAATACCAGGCTGTTTTCAGTACTATATCTCTGTAGTAGAGTTTGAAGTCAGGAATTGCAAAGGCTCCAGAAGTTCTTTTATTGTACAGGATTGTTTTGGCTATCCTGGGATTTTTTTTTCTTTTCCATATGAAGTTGAGTACCATTTTTCGAGATCTGTAAAGAACTTTGCTGGGATTTTGATGGGCACTGCATTGAATCTATAGATTGTTTTTGGTAAGATCATCATTTTTTTACTAATTCTGCCTACCCAAGAGCATTGGAGATCTTTCCACTTTCTGCTGTCTTCTTCAATTTTGTTCTTCAAAGATTTAAAGTTCTTATCATGCAAGTTTCCACTTGTTTAATTAAAATTACTCTGAGATATTTTATGCTATTTGTGGCTATTGTGAAAGGTGTTGTTTATCTGATTTCTGTCCCAGCCCTTTTATCATCTGTGTATAGGAAGGCTTGTGATTTTTTTTTTTGGTTAATCTTGTATCCTGCTACATTACTGAAAGTGATTATGAGTTGTAGAAGTTCCTTAGTAGAATTTTGAGATTGGTTTTTTAAACTATCAAATCAGAAAACAATGAAATTTTGATTTCTTCTTTTATGATTTGTATCCTTTTTATCTCCTTTCGGTGTCTTATTGCTCTATCTGGGACCTGGACCTCAAGAACTATATTGGATAAATATGGAGAAAGTGGTCAACTATTCTTTTCCTAATTTCAGTTGGATCTCTGGGAGTTTCTCTCCAATTAGTCTGATGATGACTGTTGGCTTGGTGTATATTGCCTTTATTATGTATCCCTGCTTTCTCCAAAACCATTATCATGAAAGGGTATTGTATCTTGTCAAAAGCTTTTTCAGCATCTAATGAGATGACTGTGTTGTTTTATTTTTCAGTTTGTTTATATGGTGGATTACACTGAAAGATTTTTGTTTGTTGAAACATCCCTGCATCTTTGTGATGAAGCCAACTTGATTATGGTGGATGATGGTTCTAATGTGCTCTTGGATTCGATTTGCCAGTAATTTATTTAGTATTTTTGCATCAATGTTCATGAGTGAGATTGGTCTGTAATTCTATTTCTTAGTAATGTCTTTCTTTGGTTAGGGTATCAGGGTAATTGTAGCCTCATAAATAGAGTTTGGCATTGTTCCTTCTGTTTCTATTGTGTGGAATAATTTGAGGAGTACTGATATTAGTACTTCTTTGAAAGTCTTGTAGAATTCTGAGCTGAAACCAGAGCATCAGTTCTGGGCTATTTTTTGTTTGTTTGTTTGTTTGGGAGACTTTTGATGACTTTTTCTATTTCATCAGTAGTTATAGAGTTATAGATCTGTTTAATTTGCTTATCTGGTCTTGATTTAATTTTGGCAAGTGATATTTATCCAGAAAGTTGTCTATTTCCTTTAAATTTTCCAATTTTGTTTAGTATAGGTTTTCTAAATATGACCTGATGATTCTCTGCATTTCCTCCATGTCTGTTGTTATGTCCTCCTTTTCATTTCTGATTTTTTTTAATGTTGATATTCTCTCTCTGCCTTTTAGTTAGTTTGGATAAAGGGTTGTCTATTTTGTTGATTTTCTCAAAGAGCCAACTCTTTGTCTTATTGATTCTTTGTATTGTTTTCTTTTTTCTATTTTGTTGATTTCTGTTCTCAATTTGACTATTTCCTGCCATCTAGTTCTCTTAGGTGAGTTTTTTCTTGTTCTAAATTTTTCAAATGTTCGGTTAATTCACTAGTATGGGATTTTTCCAGCTTCTTTATGTAGATATTTAGTGTTATGAACTTTCCTCTTAACACTGCTTTCCTGTGTTTCATAAATTTGGGTATGTTGTGTGGTCATTTTCATTGAAATTTAGGAATTCTTTAATTTATCCCTTTATTTCTTCCTTGACTCATTAATAACTCAGGTGAGCATTGTTTAATTTCCATGTGTTTGTGGGTTTTCTGGAATTAGTATTGTTGTTGACTTCTAGTTTTAAACCATGGTGATCTGATAAGATACATTGTGTTATTCCATTTTTTTTGTATTTGCTGAGGTTTGTTTTGTTACTGAGTATGTGGTCAATATTTGAGAAGATTCCACAAGGTGCTAAGCAGAAGATATATTCTTTTCTGTTTGGATGGAATATTCTATAGATGTCTGTTAATTCCATTTGAGTTATATCATCTGATAGTTCCCTTATATCTCTGTTCATTTTTTATCTGGCTGATTGTAACATGAGGGCCAGGCTGCTTGGGGTTTCTGTCATGCCCTTTACCCCACAGCTGGCAAGGCCCAAAGAAAATCACACAGAGATTTCCATAAGTTATAAAACTGATTGGACCATTAGCTTAGTCTTCTTATTAGCTCTTGTAGCTAATAGTAACCTATTATTCTTATCTATGTTAGCCACATGGCTCAGTAACTTTCAGTAGGGCAGGTTACATCGTGTTTCTCGGTGGTCTGGGCTTGAATGGGAGGAATTGGCTTCTTCCTTCCCAGAACTCTCCTGTTCTCATCACCCCACCTCTACTTCCTTTCTGGTTGACCCACCTATACTTCCTTCCTGGCCAATCAACATTTATTTAAAACATGATTGACAGAATACAGACAATTCTCCCTCACCAGCTGACCTGTCTATTGGTGAAAGGGGAGTGTTGAAGTCTCTCACTATTAGTGTGTGGGGTTTAATGTATGATTTAAGCTTTAGGAGTGTTTCTTTTACATATGATGGTACCCTCATATTTGGGACAAAGATGTTCAGTATTGAGATTTCCTCTTGATAGATTTTTCCTGTGACCTATATAAAATGACTCTCTTTGTCTCTTTTGATCGAATTTAGCTTGAAGTCTATTTTGATAGGTATTAAGCTAGCTACCCCTGCTTGTTTCTTAGGTCCATATGATGGAATATTTTTTTTAATAACCCTTTACTCTGAGATGATGTCTGTCTTTGAGGTTGAGTTGTGTTTCTTGTATGTAGAAAAAGGCTGGATTCTGTTTTTGTATCCAATGTGTTAGCCTGTGCCTTTTTATAGGTGAGTCGAGTCCATTTATATGAAGGGATATTAATGACCAGTCATTGTTTTCTCTTGTTAATTTAGTTTTTATTGATGGTGATGTTAATTTGTGCATTTTTTCCTTCTTTGTGATTTGCTGATTTGAGACCATCAATTGTTTGTGTTTTTTTTGGGTGTAGCCTATTTCCTTGGGTAGGAGTTTTCTTTCTCATATTTTGGGTAGGGATTTGCTGGTTATAGTAGTCTGGGCTGGTATCTGTGATCTCTTAATGTATGCATAATGCTTGGCCACAACCTTCTGACTTTTATTGTCTCCAATGAGAAGTCAGGTGAAATTCTGGTAAGTCTACCTTTATATGTTACTTGGCCGTTTTCCTTTGCATCTCTTAATATTCTTTCTTTACACTGTATGTTTATTATATTGATTATTATTTGGCAAGAAGACTTTTTTTTGGATCCAGCCTATTTGGTGTTCTGTAAGTTTCTTGTATCTACATAGGTATATCTTTCTTTAGGTTCGGAAAGTTTTATTCTATGATTTTGTTAAATATATTTTCCGTGGTTTTGAGTTAAACTTCTCTTTCTTCTATAACTATTATTCATAGATTTGGCCTTTTCACAGTTTCCCATATTTTCTGGACATTTAAGGTTAAGCTTTGGTTAGAATTAATCAAAGAAAAACATCCCCTCACCATATAATAATCAAAACACAGAATATACAGGTTAATGTTTTCTTGAACTGATGAGTCTATTTCCTCTATTGTATATTCAGTGCTTAAGATTCTCTTCCATCTCTTGTATTCTGTTGTCCATGCTTGCATTTGTGGTTCCTGATCATTTTCTCATGATATCTGTTTCTATAATTCCCTCATCTTGTGTTTTCATTATTGTCTCTATTTCAGGTTTCAAGACTTGAATAGTTTTTTTTTTTTCATATGTTTGATTGTTTTTTCTTGGCTTTCCTTAAGGGATTTGCTGATGTCTTCTATTTTTTTTGTCTTTTCCTCCATTTCTTTAAGAGAATTTCTCATTGCCTTGTTAAAGTTGAACACATTCTCTTGAAGTTATTTTTTTAGATCATTTTCTTCTGATTTATTTATATTTGGTTGTTCAAGTCTTGCTTTTATAGGGTCTTTAAGTTTTACCTTTTTTTGCTCTTTGTGGTGTTGCATGTGTTCTTACCTATTCTGGTCATGTTTTCCTCTAATAGGTGTGGTTGGGGCTGTCTGAGATTCTGTTGATTAATCTTCCAGGTGCCAGTGAATCCAAAGCTCAGATGGTTGTTCCTCATGGTACAGTCAGTGCCACAGTTCTAGTTACCCTGTTGGTTACTCTCTGTTACTGGTGAAAGCTCATTGCTCCTGGGTTTTAATCTGCTCCCTTTGAGTTTGTTATCTCAGACCTACTTTGGCCTAGGTTACCAGCTTTGACCTGTTTCTGTAAATTCTGTTCTGGATCCACTCCTGCAGAGTTCCCTGGCTTGGAGTTGGTCTTGCAAAGGTTCCTGGCTCTGTTCTACTGGCTCAGAGTTCTCAGGCTTGGGTGCACCCAGGACTGCAGAAGACCTGGCTCATATTTACTCCCTCTGAGGTTCCAGACTCAGCCCTGTCCATGCAGAGATCTCTGGTTCCTGCCTACTCCCTCAGAGTTCCCAGATACATACCCAGACTGCCAGAGGTCCTGGCTTAGGCCTAGTTCTTCAGAGGTCCTAGACACATGCCCAGATCCACAGTGGTCCTGGCTTAGGTCTACTCCCTTGAAGGCCTAAGATTCACATACAGACCCTCAGTTGTCTCTGGACCTGGCTCTCTTGCTCAGTGGTTACTCCTCTGTACCTGTTCTGGTGGAGTCTGCTGTCTTTCTTTTTGTCCTGATTATTAAGAAAAGAGTATTTCCATTAATATTTAAATATTTTTTTCAGAATTTGGAGAAAAAAAGGGTGGTGGTAGAACTGAGTTACCTACCAAATATCTATAAATGTTGGAAACAAGGTTTTCATTTTCATTTAATTTAGAATCTTGGAATCACCCAAACTCAAAATGATAAAAATTAAAGAAATAACACAAATTAGAGTAGAAATAATACAGAGACTAAAGTATAAAAGAGAAATGTAAATCTAAGGTAATAGAAAACAATGTTTCTCTTTTCAAATAATGAAATCCATAAATTTTTATCTCTAGGAATCAAGAGAAAAAATACTTGAATCAATAAAATTAAGTGATATGGGATTCCCCTTTATGTGCTCTGACTATGTTTTATTACCATTGGTTATTAAAGAAGTTTCTTTAGCCCTTGGCAGGGCCAAATACAAGGTAAGAAATCCAAGTAGAGATAGAGGAGAAAACAAAGTAGTGTTAGAGAGATGCCATGTAGCTGTTCAAGAAGCAAGATATTGGGTAAAAAAAATGCCACATGGCAAAATTTAAAATAATAAAAGTGGGTTCTTTTAATATCTAAGAACTAGGTAGGAATACAACTAAACCATTGACTAAACACTGTTATAATTAATATCATTTCTGTGTGATTATTTGGGTCTTGGTAGCCAAGAGCAAAAGAACAGTCTCTATTTACAATTAGAATTAAAAAGTGTTATATTACAAAAAGTAGCTCAGAAATAAAAATAAATACTATGGATTACTTTAATATGCCTCTGTATCAAGTTAAACAAATCTAGGAGAAAGGAGAAAATTCTAGAAACACACTCTATTAAAACTGGAAAATCATGAAAATCCTCCTTCAGCTATTACCAACTAAAATTTAACATTAAAATAATTTATCCATGGTGACCGATTTGACAAAAAGGAAAAGGTTGGAAAAGTAATGTAGTGAGTATAACCAAGAATGAAAATTTGTTTGAAAATAATTTTAGAAATGATTAATAACACATAAGTAACTGAAGGTTAAAAAAAATCATGATTCTGGATGTGGCAAAATAGTTCATCAAATATAAACAGACACTAATTAGTCAGACCACCTGGGAGTGTTGCCCACAGCAAAAGTGGTGGAAGAAAGAAATAAAATGTCCCTAGATATCTTCTGACTACTCTTTTTCTTTGGCTTGTGCCATCACATACAGTAAATAAATGTAATTTTTAAACTCTAATGAAAAATGAGAACAATCATTTATGATTGGACTTGTTTTGGTTCAGTGGTAGAGTACTTGTCTACAATTAATAAGACTCTAAGTTCTATTCCTAGCATCACATCCAGACATATACCCAGGTGGTCACACACACACCCTACACACACACACACACACACACACACACACACACACAGAGAGAGAGAGAGAGAGAGAGAGAGAGAGAGAGAGAGAGAGATTCATAATAGATAGTATCTTAACATTTGACTCACTTTTCACCATTTCAGTTCCTGCATTATGTCTCACATAGCTGGATTTTCTTCCTCAGAATTGAATGATTATTTTCTCTATAACAAAGACTTTGTTTTCTACCATGTCCATCAATGACCATAGAAAAAGACATATAGAAAAAGCCATATATTTTAATCAATTAAAATTATATCTATTCAAATAAAAATAAAATATTTGTCGTCTTTATAATTGAGCCTCATCCAATTGAAGTATTGGGTTCTTATAGATTCTGGGGAATTAAATAATTATTGTCTGCAGTTATATATACCCATATGTGAACACACCAAGCTGTATTTGACAGATCCAAACTCTTGATCACAGGATTTCTATGGTTAAACTCAATGGGTCACAAAACAAAGCATAAAGATATGAATTTGCTAGAGATATTTAAAGAGGGATATTAATAGGGGAGGATGGCATTTAGAACAAGATTCAGGTGAGGATAACTACAATTTATTATATGCAATTTTAAATAAAAAAATTAATAAAATTCTGTAAAAACAATATAATCATAATCATCATCATCATAATCTTTTGCCTAATACTCATCAGTACCCTTGGTCTCCAAGTTCATGATGTTTTCTTGGCTTCATTACATTTTCTGCTTCCAGAAGAGCAGAGACTTTCAAAGATATCCACTGTTGCTTTTGTGTGTCTATATCCAGTGGCTCATTGGAAGAGTCCTCTGGCTGTAGAAGAGCACTTTTCAGAACTGTCCAAAGACTCAGTGGGAAATGCTACTTTCAAGAGTCTGCAGACCTTGGTTACCCTCTGTGGGTTGCTGTATATTGTGAATATGTTTTGTTCTCATTTGTGGACAATTAACAATGCTTTGGCCTGTCTCAAGTTAAGATATAGTAAGAAGCCAAATCCTAGCAGAGATATAGATGAAGGTCAGAGTCGGGGAGGTGCCAACAGACAACAAAGAAATAAGACATGTAGAAAATGAGACAATGTCACAGCCATTTGGTAATACACAGATTTAAAAAGTGGCTTAATTTTAATGTAAAAATCAGTAGTAATAAGCCTGAACCATCAGCCAAGCATTTATAAGTAATATTAAGCCTCTGAGTGGTTATTTGAGAACAAGTTTGTGGAGAGAGGCATCCATTTACAGTTCTCAAATAAATCTTACCTTCATGAGCATTTCTTTGCAATGGAAATTTTCTCCATTTATACCAGGTGGCCAAACAGAACAAAAATAACCCCATAGCTCCAATGTGCTATAACAAACTCAATTAATTGGACCTGAGCAGAAATGAGTTCTAGTTTATCCCACATATTTAACAAATTCAAGAAAAAAGGGATAGAGAAAAAAAATATCTGATTTCTATAAAAGGAAAGAGTTTTTAAGCTTGTTTTCTTTACCATTTTTTAGCTAATGGAGTATTTTTTATGTGTCTCACTATTTTGCCCATATGTATATTTCATATCTTTTCTGTCTTTTTTATTTTTTTGTGTTTTTGTTTATGTGTTTGTGTGCATGCACACAACATCCCACACTTATAGAGGTCAGAGGACAATTTTAGGTGTCAGTACTCAATTTAGACTATGCTTGAAACAGACTATTTAAATAGAACTCCATATTGCAGGCTAGTCTACTTTCTTGATTCAGTCTCCCACTGTCGTTTAGAAACACTTGTGTTAGAAAATATACCACCAGATTCATCTCTAGGGGTTTGAACACTGGTCCTCACACTAGCAGGACAAGTGATTTACACAGACATTTTCCTAGCCTTGCATCTTATTTCTTCTTCCCATTTTCCTGGTTTCTTTTTAATATTCCATTAACATTATTCATTTACAATTCTTTACAGGAAAACATACTCTTAACATAAAGCAAGATTTAACAAATACAAAATTATTGACACATTTTTTAACCATAACATATGTGATCCTAATGAAAGAAAAGTAAATTGAAGAAGAGAAAACCATTAAGAAGTAGAGATGAGACAATATGTTTTGAAATAACCAATGTGTCATCAGGAAATTTACAGAAAATATCCCACCACACCGCATAACATACATGAATAGAGTAATATACCTAGCAGCATGAAAGTATGTTTCTACTTTTACTAAATAAATAATAATGTAGAATTAAGAATACAAAGTTAACATTTTTACATTTGCTAATTACTCTAATGAAGTAGCAATTTTCCATGATTTTTAGCCCTGTTTTTTTTTTTTTTTTTTTGACAGGGTTTCTCTGTAGTTTTGAAGCATGTCCTGAAATTAGCTCTTGGAGACCAGGCTGGTCTTGACTTGTTTGTGATTCTAAAACAAAAAGCACAGAATACTTTTTATTTTTAGGTTTTCTCTGATGTGCAGAAAACATACAATAAAAGCATATTTTTAAAGCAATTGTAGGAACTATCTATTAGCCTGTTACAAATGAAAGATTTTAGAGATTGTAGAGTATATTACAGTAATGAAAGAGAAAATTACTTCTATACAATTTTACATGTACTGTATATTGGTATTTAAACATTAACCAAGATAATTCTCTTAATAACATCATTACTACTAAAGATTTTATATTTTCATAAATGAAAAGAATAAATTTAAGAGATATATTTTGATATAGATATATTTTGAGTTAATGGTAGACATATTATTTGAATCCAGATACCATAGACCGTGAACATCAAAATCTGTTGTTAGAAAGTGCTTAACTTGACAAACAAAATGTTATAATTGTGTGAGATGATGTTTGGATACATGTATACATTGAAAAATGGTTATAAATAGCTATTAAGTAAATGTATCACATCACCTATGTATTTGAATTTCAATATAACAATACAGCTTCATTGTCTGTAATTATCACACTGAAGAAAAAGATCTGTTGAATTGACTCCACCTCTTCAATGGTAAAAAAATATACCCTTTGAAAAACTACCTTATAAACTATTGCTTTCTCTATCATCATGGACTTTGATACACTATCCATTAAACATTCTACAAATTGTAGGTAAATATTCTACCCAATAATAGTAGTAGGCATTCTACCTCGAATAGCATTAGGGATTTTGTTATTCATTGAGAGAAGGAGCAAAATATCTAACTAATACTCATAGTCTGTGTTTGTTTTTTGTGCTATTATATAAAACTCCAATTTTTTTCTTGTTTTACTGTGGTCATTTGCTACCATTAAGCATATCTGATATTGTCTTACTAACATTTGAAAGTAAACATTAGACTACCTTAGTATAAAAAACTTGACAGATTTAATTGATTTTTATGAGTATATGTCCAAAAGAATATGGCAAGTTTTTAAATGACATGTTATTTTCATTACAAAAAATGTAATTTCAAGTTTTAGCTAAAAATTCAAGTTGAAAATTTGTTATCTTCACAAAATTATACTTTTTAACATTGTGAAGTTACTGAAGATCATATATCCAAAATAGAAAGGATTTTTGAATATACAAAGAGTAGAAATTAATGACAAGAACATGTTTCCTACAAAGACTTGGTAATGCCAATAATTAATAATTATCATACTTCACTTTTTTCTGTCAATAGTATGCTATTTTGAAATCCCAGATTTGATTATAATCCAAAACAGTATCCTATTTTGTTAAATATAATGTTTTTCAGGTTTATGTATGGTCACATTAACAAACAATTTCTAGCTGGTTAGATGCAAATTTCTTCTGATAGTTTCTGAATATTAATATTCTTGGAAGTCACCAGTAGTAACATACGTTTGAAGTTCCATATTTCATGCAGGACAGATCCTGTTCTTATTGACGGTGGCTCCTCAGATGGTCCAAACTGCCCCACAGTCTCCCAGAGAGGGAGGGCCTAGTTTGGTCCCACAGACTCTCCACAGCAGTTATTCTAGGGTTCATGATTTTCTATAAAATTCGTACAGCTATCTTTGTAGATTTCTTCATCATGACCTTGACCTTCCTTGTTCTTATACTCCCTCCTCACTCTCTTGGACTGGACTCCTGGAGGTTGGCCTGGTGCTTGGCTATGGATCCCTGCCTTTAGTTCCATTGGTTACTGGATGAGGGCTCTATGATTACAGTTGGGTATTCACCAATCTGATTACAGGGAGAGACCAGTTCAGCCACCTTCTACACTTTTTATGGGATTCTTAACTGGGTTCATCATTGTGGTTCACCATAATGGAAATTTTATTAGCACCAGGTTTCTATCTAACCCCAAAATGGCACCCTATATTAAGATATCTCCTTCATTGCTTTCCCACTCTGTCTTTCCCTCAACTTGAACATCAAATTCCTGAATGATCTCATTCCCCATTCCTTCTCTTTTGCCCAACCACCCTGAATTTGCCTAGGAGATCACATCTAATTCTCATTCCCAGGGGGATCCATGCATGCCTAATAGGATTCTCTTAGTTACCTCACTTATTTTGAGCAATAGCCTTTGCGATGCTGGACCACTTTGGGCACTGTCTTATAGTAATATAAAAGCAGATGTAGAAACATGCACTCTCTCTGTCTCTCTGTTTCTCTGTCTCTATCTATTTCTCAGCTGTTTGATTTTGTTACTGTCCCCACTCATGCAGAGAACTGTTTATTTGTGAGTCTACCCCTAAGTAAAAAAAAAATTATTATACTCAATTTTGAGCTAGTGTGGTCCAGCATCGAAAAGGCTATTGCCTGAAATTGTTTCCACATCACAGCCCCCTTTTGTCTAAATAAGAGAGCTCCAAATCCAATACAAAATAATATACAATAAGTACAGACATCAAGTATAAGAATTAGAATTACAGCCAGCATAAACCATATCATGCATGCAAGAAACATATGCTAAAATTTCATTAATTTTCCTATCCTAAGGAGTCTAAGTCTTATATTAGAAATGGCTTTGCAAAGACATGAAAGGAAAGTAATTACAGTTATCTAGTATTCAACTTCATTGAAGTCCTGTGAAGGGAAACAGCAAGTGAAATCAAGCAACTTCCAAACGTGCAATAAATGACACATACAACTGGCTACCTGGATAATCACGCAAAGTCTCATCTGTAACATTGGACCTACCAATATTGGCTAAAGTATAGAGTAACTGACAGACCACTTTCAGAGGCAGAAAATTTTCCAGAATTGTCTTACCCTGTCTTGGCAAGGTTTGGCAGAATTAATTCTTGTATCTTACTTGTCAAGTCTGGACATCGTACATTTTGTCAATGGTTGAGGCATGGGCAGTTGTTTGCTCAAAGGCCAGTTCTGCCAATAAGAAAACAAACTCCAAGTGGAGTGTCTTTCGTGCTCAATATTCTCTCAGGAATAGATTGGTGCTGCCAGGAACAATTGTGTCTCACACCAATAGAACCCTAATTTATTTAAATGTCATATTCTTTGAAGTGGTTGAAAATAATCTATATGCAGAATACAATCTCTATGTATCTAAAGAAGCTGATTATTCTAAAAAAAAACTTCTGAGTTAAATCACTCAGAGTATTACAAGGATGTGTTGACATCAGAATGGAAACCAGGAGATGTGTTACATTGGGGAAGGGGTTTCCCTCTTGTTTCCACAGGAGAAGGAAAAATATGGGTACCATTAAAATTAATAAAGATTTGTTTTTGAAAAGAGAAAGCTCTTAAGAAAGAGAAATGACAGCTCATCTACAGAGCTGGCAATCAAAGAGGTGGTAGAGAAATCTCATAAAGGTTAAGGCAGGGTTCTGTTCTTGTCTTTTCAGGAGAATACTCTTTATAATCTCTTTAGGTTGTTACTGCATAACAGAAAAAAATGCTTTCTTTAAACTTTTGCTATTAACATTAGTATTTTTTATGAATAATAATAATTTTTATGAAATTCTGAGGCCTTGAGCACATGTCCAATCAATTATTGATGAATTTCTATATAACCTTGTGCTAGAGGACCTGACTGACCTGGATGGGAAAAGATTGCATTATGTATATGTGATGAAGTCTATTTCTGATTATATGTTGAACCAGAATAAATAATAAAATCAATTCTATATTATCTGGTATAAATTCCATGGTTTCAATATGCAAATCAAAATTTTCTGCATATTGTGAATCAATAATTATATTGAGAGGTCCTTTAAAAATTTCTTAGCACTATGAAAATAACATATAATTCTGCCTTTTGGACAGAATTATAAGGGATTTTGATAGAGGAAGGACATTGGTTAATTAATAAAGAAACTGCTTGGCCTGATAGGTTAGAACATAGGTGGGTGGAGTAAATAGAACAGAATGCTGGGAGGAAGAGGAAGTGAGGCAGACGCTATGCCTCTCCTCTCCAGAGCAGATGCGATGAAGCAAGCCGCCAGGTCAGACACGCTGAATCTTTCCTGGTAAGACTGGTGCTACACAGATTATTACATATGGATTAAAGCAAGATATGAGAATTAGTCATTAAGAGGATAGAACTAGTCTCTGCCCTGATGTAAGCTAGGACCAGTACTCAAGAACAGTTTTAAGCTCCTACACTAAGGCTACCCGCGAAGAGCTGTGAGTGCCTACCTGCCAGGCAGGACTCAAGATCCCCAGTAAGGGAGCCGGGCACCTCAAGCTTGTGCTCCTGGCTCTCCTGTGCTCTCCTGGACTCTGCCCCGCCTGCCACTTTCTTCCTTTTGCCCCCAGAGCATTGGGCCATAGGTGATGAATTCCATCTGGATGGGTGAGTGTGTGCTTTTCAGGGGCGGTCTGTCCCAGGGGAAAGCACAACCCCCTTCCCCCAGCTCCTTCTGCAGGGCCTTCTTTCTTACTCATGACCCAGCCCCTCAGCACCCTCCCCCCAACTCTGCCCTGCTGTAAGCGAGGACCAGTGCTCAAGATCAGTTTTCAGCTCCTACGCTGCCTTCATCTCAATAGCCTGCCTGCAGCAAGCAAGGCAGGCCCTTTGTTTACGAGCTACCCAAGCAGCAGGGAGACGCAATCCGGGCACCAGGAGAGACATCATTGGGGCATTAGGAGAGCCATCACTGGGGAGTGACATCATTGAGAAGGTACATCAGTGGGCAAGGAGACGTGATCCTGTAAAAGAATATCCATAGAGGAGCATTCGGAGGAAGAGATGGGCAGGCGCCAATGCAAGAATTCACCCAGCAATCTGAAGAACAACATGAAACCACCGGAACCCAGTGACCTCACAACAGGAGGACAGGAACACCTTAACCAAGAAGAAGCAGAAAAATTTGACTTTATGAAAGTGATTGACGCCCTTAAACAGCATGTGAAAAATGCCCTTCTAGAAATGGATGAGAAGTATAACAGAAAGTTTGAAGAATTGAATAAATCAGTGAATGATACCCTAGGAAACCAAGGAAAAACAATCAAACAGATAATGGAAACAGTTCAAGACTTGAAAACTGAAATGGAGGCAAAGAAGAAAGCACAAACAGAGGGCCGGCTGGACATGGAAAATTTAGGTAAATGAATAGAGACTACAGAAACAAGCATAACCAGCAGAATACAAGATATAGAAGAAAGAATCTCAGATGCTGAAGATAACATAGAGAAAATAAACACACTGATCAAAGAAAACAGCAAGTCCAACAAGTTCTCATCACAAAACATTCAGGAAATATGGGACACAATAAAAAGACCAAACCTAAGAATAATTGGAGTAGAAGAAGGTGAAGAACTGCAACTCAACGGTCCAGAAAATATATTTAATAAAATTATAGAAGAAAACTTGCCCAACCTAAAGAAGGATGTACCTATGAAGGTTCAAGAAGCATACAGAACACCAAATAGGCTGGATCAAAAAAAAAAAATCCCCTCGCCATATAATAATCAAAACACAAAGCATTCAGAATAAAGAAAGAATATTAAGAGCCGCAAAGGAAAAAGGCCAAGTTACTTATAAAGGCAAACCTATCAGACTTACACCGGACTTCTCTATGGAAACCATGAAAGCCAGAAGGTCCTGGTTAGATGTACTACAAAAGCTAAGAGACCATGGATGCAAGTCCAGACTACTATACCCAGCCAAGCTTTCGTTCACTATAAATGGAGAAAACAAAATTTTCCTGGATAAAAACAAATTTAAACAATACGTAGCCACAAATCCAGCCTTACAGAAAGTAATCGAAGAAAAAGCACTAACCAAGGAGTCCAACAATACCCACAATAACTCAGACATCTAGAGACCCTTCACCAGCACAACTCGAAGAAGGGAAACACACAAACTCTACTACTAAAAAAGTGACCGGAGTTAACAACCAATGGTCATTAATATCACTTAATGTCAATGGGCTCAACTCACCTATAAAAAGGCACAGGCTAAAAGATTGGATAAGAAAACAGGATCCAACATTCTGCTGTTTACAAGAAACACACCTCAACCACAAAGACAGGCACCTACTCAGAGTAAAGGGCTGGGAAAAGGCTTATCAAGCAAATGGACCTAAGAAACAAGCAGGTGTGGCCATACTAATTTCTAACAAAGTTGACTTCAAACTTAAATCAATCAGAAGAGATGGAGAGGGACATTTTATACTCATAACAGGAACAATTCAACAGGATGAAGTCTCAATCCTAAATATCTATGCCCCTAATTTAAAAGCACCCATGTACGTAAAAGAAACATTACTAAAATTCAAAGCAGCCATCAAACCGCACACACTGATAGTAGGAGACTTCAACACTCCTCTCTCACCATTGGACAGGTCAATCAGACAGAAACCTAACAGAGAAATTAGAGAATTAAAGGAGGTAATGAATCAATTGGACTTAACAGACATCTATAGAATATTCCACCCAAATAGGAAAGAATATACCTTCTTCTTGAAACCTTCTTCTCGAAATGGAACCTTCTCGAAAATTGACCACATACTCGGTAACAAAGCAAACTTCCACAGTTAAAAAAAATATTAGTAACACATGTGTCTTATCAGATCACTGATGAGGGAGTGTCATCTATCAATCTGTTGATTTCATTGGTTAAGTAATAAAGGAACTGCTTGGCCCTCATAGGTTAAAAGATAGGTGGTAGGAGTAGACAGAACATAATGCTGGGAGGAAGAGGAAGTGAGCTCAGACTCGACAGCTCTGCCCTCTGGAGCAGAGAAGCCATGCTCTGCTCTCCCGGAGAGACACCATAGCTCCTCTCGGAGACACGCGATGAAGCTCCAACCCAGGATGGACGTAGGCTAGAATCTTCCCGGTAAGTGCACCTAGTGGTGCTACACAGATGAATGGAAATGGGCTAAATTAATATGTGAGAATTAGCCTAGAAGAGGCTAGATAGAAATGGGCCAAGCAGTATTTAAATGAATACAGTTTGTGTGTTGTTATTTCGGGCATAAGCTACCAGGCGGCCGGGGTGCTGGAACCTTCTCGAAAATTGACCACATACTCGGGGACAAAGCAAACTTCCACAGTTACAAAAAAATATTAGTAACACATGTGTCTTATCAGATCACCATGGATTAAAATTAGAATTCAACAAAAATGCTACCCTCAGAAAGCCTACAAACTCATGGAAACTGAACAGTAAACTATGAACCACACCTGGATCAAGGAGGAAATAAAGAGAGAAATTAAAGTCTTCCTTGAATTCAATGAAAATAAGGAAACAACATACTCAAACTTATGGGACACTATGAAAGCAGTCCTGAGAGGGAAGTTCATAGCACTAAGTGCCCACTTAAAGAAAACATAGAAAGCACACATTGGAGACTTAACAGCCCACCTGAAAGCTCTAGAAAAAAAAGAAGCAGACTCACCTAGGAGGAGTAGAAGACTGGAAATAATCAAACTGAGGGCTGAAATCAACAAAATAGAAACGCAGAAAACAATCCAAAGGATCAATGAAACAAAAAGCTGGTTCTTGGAGAAAATCAAGAAGATTGATAAACCCCTATCCAAACTAATTAAACGGCAGAGAGAGAAAATGCAAATTAATAAGATCAGAAATGAAAAGGGGGACATAACCACAGACACAGAGGAAATTCAGAGAATCATTAGATCTTACTACAAAAGCCTGTATGCCACAAAACTGGAAAATGTAAAAGAAATGGACACTTTTTTAGATAAATACCACATACCAAAGTTAACCAGGACCAGGTAAACAATCTAAATAGACCTGTTAGTAGCGAAGAATTAGAATCTGTTATTAAAAACCTCCCTACCAAAATGAGCCCAGGACCAGATGGCTTCAATGCAGAATTCTACCAGAACTTCCAGGAAGACCTAATACCTATACTCCTTAATGTATTTCACAATATAGAAGCAGAAGAGTCATTACCAAATTCCTTTTATGAAGCTACAGTTACTCTGATACCAAAACCACACAAAGACTCTACCAGGAAAGAGAATTACAGGCCTATCTCACTCATGAACATTGACGCAAAAATCCTCAACAAAATACTGGCAAATCGAATCCAAGAACACATTAGAAAAATTATCCATTATGATCAAGTAGGCTTTATCCCAGAGATGCAGGGCTGGTTCAACATAAGAAAATCTATCAATGCAATTCATCATATAAATAAACTGAAAGAAAAAACCATATGATCATTTCATTAGATGCTGAAAAAGCATTTGACAAAATTCAACATCCCTTTATGATAAAAGTCTTGGAGAGATTAGGGATACAAGGGTCATACCTAAATATAATAAAAGCTATATACAGCAAGCCAATACCTAACATCAAATTAAATGGAGAGAAACTCAAAGCCATCCCACTAAACTCAGGAACATGACAAGGCTTGTCCACTCTCGCCATATCTCTTCAATATAGTGCTTGAAGTTCTAGCAATAGCAATAAGACAACATAAGGGGATCAAGTGGATTCGAATTGGAAAAGAAGAAGTTAAACTTTCGTTATTTGCAGATGATATGATAGTGTACATAAGTGACCCCCAAAACTCCACCAAAGAACTCCTACAGCTGATAAACACCTTTAGTAATGTGGCAGGATTCAAGATTAACTCCAAAAATCAGTTGCCCTCTTATACACAAAGGATATGGAAGCAGAGAGGGAAAGCAGAGAAACTTCACCTTTCACAATAGCCACAAACAGCATAAAATATCGTTGAGTAACTCTAACCAAGGAAGTGAAAGACCTATATGACATGAACTTTAAGGCATTGAAGAAAGAAATTGAAGAGAACACCAGAAAATGGAAGGACGTCCCTTGCTCTTGGATTGGGAGGATCAACATAGTAAAAATGGCAATTCTACCAAAGGCAATTTATAGATTCAATGCAATCCCCATCACGATCCCAGCAAAATTCTTCACAGATCTTGAAAGGACAATAATCAACTTTATATGGAAAAACAAAAAACCCAGGGTAGCCAAAACAATCCTATACAATAAAGGATCTTCTGGAGGCATTACCATCCCCGACTTCAAACTCTATTACAGAGCTCCAGTAATGAAAACAGTGTGGTACTGTCATAAAAACAGAGAAGTCGATCAATGGAATCGCATAGAAGACCCAAATTTTAACCCACAAACCTATGATCACCTCATTTTCGATAAAGGATCTAAAAGTATACAATGGAGGAAAGAAAGCGTCTTCAACAAATGGTGCTGGCACAACTGGCTATCAACCTGTAGAAGAATGAAAATAGACCCATATCTATCACCTTGCACAAAACTCAAGTCCAAATGGATCAAAGACCTCAATATCAGTCCGAACACACTGAACCTGATAGAAGAGAAAGTGGGAAGCACCCTACAACAAATGGGCACAGGAGATTGCTTTCTATGTGTAACCCCAGCAGCACAGACATTAAGGGCAGCATTGAATAAATGGGACCTAATAAAACTGAGTAGCTTCTGTAAAGCAAAGGACATCGTCACTAAGACAAAAAGGCAACCTACTGACTGGGAGAAGATCTTCACCAACCCTGCAACAGACAAAGGTCTGATCTCCAAAATTTATAGAGAACTCAAGAAACTAGACTTCAAAATGCTAATTAACCCAATTAAAAAATGGGGCACTGAACCGAACAGAGAATTCTCAACAGAAGAAGTTCAAACGGGCAAAAGACACTTAAGGTCATGCTCAACCTCCTTAGCGATTAGGGAGATGCAAATCAAAACAACTTTGAGATATCATCTTACACTTGTCAGAATGGCTAAAATCAAAAACACCAATGATAGCCTTTGCTGGAGAGGCTGTGGAGGAAGGGGTACCCTCATCCATTGCTGGTGGGAATGCAATCTTGTGCAACCACTTTGGAAATCAGTGTTTCGGTTTCTCAGGAAATTCGGGATCAAACTACCCCTGGACCCAGCAATACCACTCTTGGGTATGCCCTATCACATGACAAAAGCATTTTTTCAACTATGTTCATAGCAGTATTATTTGTAATAGCCAGAACCTGGAAACAACCTAGATGCCTTTCGATGGAAGAATGGATGAAGAAAGTGTGGAATATATACACATTAGAGTACTGTGCTGCAGTAAAAAACAATGACTTCTCGAATTTTGCATGCAAATGGATGGAAATAGAAAACACTATCCTAAGTGAGGTAACCCAGGCCCAAAAAGATGAACATGGGATGTACTCACTCATAATTGGTTTCTAGCCATAAATAATGGTCACGGAGTATATAATTGGTGAACCTAAAGAAGCTAAATAAGAAGGCGAACTCAAGGAAAAACATTTAATTATCCTCTTGGATATGGGAAGTAGACAAAATTGCCGGGGAGAAAATTTGGGATCTTGGGGGTGGGGTGGGATGGGATTATCGGGGGATGGGGAGAGATAAGTGAGAAGGGGTGGATGAGGGAAACTTGGGGAAACAGGATGATTGGGATAAAGGAAGGTTGGATAGGGGAGCACGGAAGCACAATTCTTAGTTAAGGGAGCCACCTTAGGGTTGGCAAGAGTCTTGAACCTAGAGTGGCTCCCAGGAGCCCAAGGCGAGGTCCCCAGTTAGTTCCTTGGGCAGCTGAGGATAGGGAACCTGAAATGACCCTATCCTATAGCAATGCTGACGAATATCTTGCATATCACCATAGAACCTTCATCTGGTGATGGATGGAGATAGTCACAGAGACCCACACTGGAGCACCGGACTGAGCTCCCAAGTTCCCATTGAGGAGCGGAAGGAGGGAGAACATGAGCAAGGAAGTCAGGACCACGAGGGGTGCACCCAACCACTGAGACAGTGTGGCTGATCTATTGGGAGCTCACCAAGGCCAGATGGAATGAGACGGAAGAAGCATGGGATAAAACTGGACTCTCTGATCATGGCGAACAATGGGGGCTGATGAGAAGCCATGGACAATGGCCCTGGGTTTTGATCCTACTTCAAGTTCTGGCTTTGTGGGAGCCTAGCCAGTTTGGATGTTCACCTTCCTAGACATGGACGGAGGGGGAGCACCTTGGACTTAACACAGGGCAGGGAACCCTGACTGCTCCTTGGACTGGAGAGGGAGGGGGAGAGGAGTGGGGGGAGGGGAAGAAGGGTGGAAGGAGGGGGAGGGAAATGGGAGGCGGGGAGAAGGGGGAAACTTTTTTTTCTTTTTCTCAATAAAAAATTAAAAAAAAAAGAGGATAGAACTAATGGGCCAAGCAGTGTTTAAAAGAATACAATTTGTGTGTTGTTATTTCGGGGCACAAACTAGCCAGGTGGCTGGGATCTGGGTGGCAGGAACGCAGCCCGCAGCTCCTTCAACAGGATTTACTCCACCTTACTTAAATCTTCTGATTAGTAGCCTGACATTTCTGATTTATTTGTATGAATATAGAATGTATAGGCTCAAGTTATTTGTGTGCCACACACAATTTGGGTAAGAATCCAAATAGTCCTCTTTATAAGGTTAATTCTATTGCTTTTAGGATAAGTGCTATTAATATTTTCTGAATATTAGCACAATTTCTTTGCCAGAGTTCATTATCTTTCTACATTTTTTTTTGGAAAATTTTATTAGTAGTAAAATGTACTATATTCTCTGCTGGGTATATTCATACTAGTTGAAGAATTCTCAATTTTCATTTTATAATTAATACAGAGAACTTTTCCACATAAGTTTTTAATTGCTTTACTAGGTTTATTTTATAAAAAGAATAATTCTAAGATAATACCTTCCTTCTGAATTAAAATTCCTGTAGGAGGAAATTCTGGAAGGCTATAGGACTAGAGCAATGTATATTTGTATCCAACCAATCCACATGTGCCTACTGTAACTTTTCTTCAACCAAAGTTAATTTTTTTCTCAGCTTCAGTTGTTAATTTCCTGGGACTCTGTAAGCCTCTGTCACCCTCTAATATTTTGTTTAAATGAATTATTAAATCATGAGTTATCTCAACACCTGGATTGTATGTTGGAAATATCCCCTACCAGTCCCTGAATGTCATTAATAGTCCATAATTAGTCTCTCCTAATTTATGCCTTTTGTGTTTTAATTTTCTGTAAAACTATTTTATAACCTAGGTAATTGACAGAATCTCCTTTTTTTTGTTTTTTTTTTCAGTAGCAATTTTCAGTCCCCATTTAAGAAAAACTTTATTTCTTCAAACATAAGTTCTAGAGTATCTACACTTGAATAAAATAGAAATAGGCCATCCATGAAATGGCAAATTATAGATTAAAGAAATTATGTATTATTTCCAATGATGACCAACATAATATTGTCACTGGTTAGTGATACTGAAATTTTGCTATGGGAAGATGATCCATTGATATCTTCTAGTGGACTGAGAATTATTTTAAATAGGCACTGTGAAGGCAAATTTTTCTCTGTCCTTTTTTTGTAAAGTTATAGTGAAGAAACAATGTTTAAAATCAATAACTAAATAACAAAAGAGGCCATCCTTTTGGTAATAAGGAAGGCAAATGAATTCTAGATCATAGAGGGCACATAGATTGAATTACTTTATTGTAGCTCTGTTAGATCTGTCACCATTCTTCATTTTCCAGATATCGTTTTATAAACAAATAGAGGAGAATTCCAAGACTGGTTGATTTTTCAATATGGTGAGCATCTAGTTTCTCCTGTACCAGCCACTCAAGTCTGCAGTTTGTGTTCTGTTAAAGGCAAGATTTTAACTGATATTAGTTTCTCAATTAACCATTTTAATAGTAGGATTGTTGGTATCTCTAAAGGTTTGCTAGTTGTTTTGTGTTTTTGTACAGCCTGAATGGTTGTTGACTTTTTATTGTACCTTATAATATTGTTCCTAGAAACATGAGCTTTGGGACTGCAGAAATATTAATCTGGGTATCCGCTGTTGCAGCAGATCATGAACCCAAAGATTAACTGCAATATTGACCTCATTTAGATTCACCCTTATTCTCTGTCCTTCTGATTCTATGTATTCAACCCATCTCGTGCTTTGTTTTGCTTGAGATAGGGTTCCAATTTCTAGAAATTGAACATCTGACTTTTGAGGAAACCAATTTGGATACCAAGATTCTGGAATAATGGTGGTTCCAATTCCTAGGAATTGAACATCTGTTGTTTGAGGAAACCAACTTGGATGACAAGATTCTGGAGTAATGACAGTTAAATCCACACTTGTGTCCAGTTGTTCTTCAATTGCAATGTTATTTATGTATACTCAGTTTATGTCTTTGATCATTTATAGAAGTCTGCCAAAATATACATTTACTATTTCCTATTGGAATTTCTTACTTTTCCAAAACAGCATGCTTTTTTTACAGCAGGCACTGGATTTTTTAAGTTTCCTGGGGGAGACATGTCCTCCACAGTGACAAGGAATGACTGGACCACCTTTGACCTGGCAGCCTGTGAGAAGCTCCTCAAGGGGTGTCACAATGGTGCTGGGTTTCTTTGTCTGTCTTTTGTTTATCTACATTCATTGTCCAGTGTTGGCCTTTGCCACATCTTCTACATAAACTAGATGACTGATATCTTCTATTTATATCCTTTGCAGAGGAGATATTATGTCTAGAAATACCTTGTCTACAATCTCTTGTCAGATGACTTGTTCTACCACACTTAAAATATTTGGCCTTTTGATGTCTCCTCATACCTTTGGAAATTGCTCCTCCTATCCAAGCCTCAGTATTATTATCATATGCTTCAACATTTCTTGTATGTAGGATCCATTCGTCCACTGGAGCTGATCTAACCTTTAAAAGCCCAAATATCTTTTTGAATTCTTAATTGGCATTTTCAAAAGTCAAAGATTAGATAAGTATTCATCCATTCTGGGTGTATTACTCCTAAATGTACAGCGTTAGTTAATCTTTGAAAAAGTCACGAAAGCATTCTCTTTGACCTTGTTTATCCCTAATATATGATTCATTATTTTCATAGTTCTGGAATCCTGTTCCAAGCCAGGTTGGAGTATGGCATAGGGAATAGTGGTGTTCATCATAAATATCTTAATCCTATGGATCACCATATGTGCCCTTGCCAAGAATTTGATCTTAGGAAGCCTCAAATTCTTTTGCTATTTCCTGTTCTAAAATTTTTGCCTGTTTTCACTAGTAGCATTTCCATTGTAATTGTGGTCTGCATTCAAGGGCAACTAAGAATAATTTAAGCCAATAATGAAGGGTAGCCTTATTGTTGGAAGTCTTGTCTTTATCATCTCCCTAACAAATGGTGAATGCAAGCCATAAAATATTGTTTGCTTAATTTATTTTAGAGCATTCATAGCTAAAATTTTCCATTTGCATTCTTTGAATTCTCTTGGTTATTTAGCAATAGACGGGTTGTCAGTTCTGATTAGCGGATAAATAAATAGTTAAAACACTTGGTAAGTCTTCTCTGACTCTGACAATTACTGGCAATGATCAGTCCTGTCCTTGTACCTTCCCTCCCTGCTAATCAGTTCCAATAATTTCCTCAACTGTTTCAAGTCTTTTTATCATTGTATTTTGTAAAGCCTGAATCTCTTGACCTGGAAATATTTCTAATATTTTCATCAATTCAAATAGCTTCCATTCCTCATTCTGCACATATGATTTCAAGTTATGAAATATTTAACTTAATGATAACTTCTCATTCTTGGACATTTTCTGGAAGGCATGCAGAGTGCCTTTCTAGAAATATGCTATTTTTGCTAACTTATTTTATTTTTTTAACAGATTTTGATTGCCAATTTCAACAGTATGAATTATTTCAGATAATTTCTCTGCACCTTTTTAAGGTGTCATAACATATTGACCCACTGACATAGATTGAATTTTTCTGTTAAATTACTGTTATCCTTTTTAATGGTATTAATTTTTTCATCTAACTTTTGATTGACAATGGTAAAAATCCTGTCAGCTAGCTGGTCATTATAAGATTATAAAGACTGTATTATTTCTAAAAGTGTCTCATTCTTGACTCTGGTATCAAACCATCTTTTTAAAGATATAATATGAAAAATAAAACTATGTCCCAATAACAGAAAAATGGATGTACCAGAAAAATCATATAAACCTTGTAGAATGCCATCCATAGTGTAAATAAAAAAATAATAAAATTCCTGAGTAGTGATATTGTCTGTAATTAAATAACTTTCAAGTGTATTTATTTATTAATCAAATGAATTTACCTCATTATGGGTCTTCAGGAAATTGTCATGGGTGTAATAATCTTTATTGGCCAGCAGTTGTCACATTTGCAGGAGCACATTACCTGTGACAAGGCATGTTCAATTATCTGAATTACCTGGGACTTAATTATTAAATTTGGTTAATTAATTAGGAGCAGCTCAATCTGATACAGAGAATTGAGTTGATCAGAATTTCAAGGAGCCCAAAGCTTGCTAGCTGTCAGAAGCTGTGAAAGGGGCCTGGGCAAACCAGAGGGGCAGAACATGACAGGGATTGAGATGGAAGGAAAGCCTATGCTGGCTGGTGAGGTGTGGGGCCTGGTGCCAGCTGGAGAGACTGCAGTGGGCAGGCTGTGGGAAGGATGAGGCAAGAAGGGAAAAGCATGTGTGGCTTGCTGAGCCACAGGAAGTCATCAAAATATTTTGTAGCTATTTGCCAAAGGTGTAGCTTAGCTGCTACTCAGCCCCATGTGTTTTGTTCTTCAACCTGCTCCAATCATGCTGAGGGCCAGACATAGAGGATCAAAATAAAGTAGTCCTACACTAGCTCAGAATTGAGTACAAAAAGAGGTTCTTTAGGGATAGACTCACAGATCAACAGTCCTCTGCATGGTCAGGGAACAGGAACTGAATCCAGCAGCTAAGAGAGAGAGAGAGAGAGAGAGAGAGAGAGAGAGAGAGAGAGAGAATGTGCACGATTTTACATCTGTTTTTATAGTACCCTAAGACCATGCCCACAGTGGTCTAGCATCTCAAAGGCCATTGGCAGAAGGAGTTTTCACAGCAAATTGTAGTCTAGTTATACTTTGCCTTACATCTAGTATCCACTTCTGATTGAGTACATAGTGTGCTTTTCTTTCTAGGTACGGTTTGACATAATATTGGAACATAATGATAATGAAAGTTGATTAATGTATTCTCAATCAACTTTTCTTTATGGCATCTGATTGAGATGAATGAATAAATGCTACCTTTTGAGGAAAATTTTGGTGGTATGAGAAATTTCTCAGTTTGTTGGTGGTACATGCCTTTAATTGTAGCACTTTGGAGGATGAAGCAGATGAATCTCTCTGAGTACAAAGTCAGTCTGGTTTACAAAGTGGGTTCCAGGATGGCCAGATATGTTATACAGAGAAACCTTTCTCCTAAAGCAAAGCAAAGGAAATGAATTAATATACCTTATTTAATTTATTGAAAATAAAAATAATTTTTGAAGATAGCACTTGAAATTATTGGAATGATGATGATACCCAGGTGATTTAATTGTGTTGATCAATCTTCTTGTTCCTCTTCCTCTTCTCCTTCTTCTTTTTTTTAAGACAGGATTTCTATGTGTAGCTTTGGTGCCTATCCAGAAACTAGGTCTTTTAAAACAGGCTGGCTTAGAACTCACAGAGATCCACCTTCCTCTGGCTCCTGAGTGCTGGGATTAAAGGCATGTGCCACCACCACTACACAGTTTTCTTTTATTTTTATTTTTTTTTATTGAGAAAAAGAAAAAAAAAATTTCCGCCTCCTCCCAGCCTCCCATTTCCCTCCCCCTCGTCCCACACTTCTCTCCCTCCCCCCACCCCTCTCCCCCTCCCTCTCCAGTCCAAAGAGCAGTCAGGGTTCCCTGCCCTGTGGAAAGTCCAAGGCCCTCCCCCCTCTGTCCATGTCTAGGAAGGTGAACATCCAAGGTGGCTAGGCTCCCACAAAGATGAACATGGGATGTACTCACTCATAATTGGTTTCTAGCCATAAATAACGGTCACGGAGTATATAGTGGTGAACCTAAAGAAGCTAAATAAGAAGGTGAACCCAAGGAAAATCATTTAATTATCCTCTTGGATATGGGAAGTAGACAAAATTGCCGGGGAGAAAATTTGGGATCTTGGGGGTGGGGTGGGATGGGAGCATTGGGGGATGGGGAGAGAAAAGTGAGAAGGGGAGGATGAGGGAAACTTGGGGAAACAGGATGATGGGGATAAAGGAAGGTTGGTTAGGGGAGCACGGAAGCACAATTCTTAGTTAAGGGAGCCACCTTAGGGTTGGCAAGAGTCTTGAACCTAGAGTGGCTCCCAGGAGCCCAAGGCGAGGTCCCCAGTTAGTTCCTTGGGCAGTTGAGGATAGGGAACCTGAAATGACCCTATCCTACAGCAATTCTTTTATTTTTTTTAAACATTTTTCTTGTACCTAATAAAATAGATACATTTTTTTAAACTGTGAGTTTTCATTTTGGTCTTAAAACATAACATTGACATTTTAAAAAATGAAATGTATTTTACAGTCTCTAGTTGCTTGTAATTAAGCAGGCTCCATGCTTGTGCTTAACAAAGAACAGGGTATGAGAAAGTTCTTTGAAGATAGTTTAGTATGGCTTTCAACTAATCGTAATGTGTTTGCAACATACCGGTAATAATAATCTATATGCACACTCCGTTGACATAATAGTCAAGTTAAGGCATGTTTAAGTCACTCTTTTGCAGATATGAATATTTTTATAAAGGCAGGAAGCTGAAGGGCAGGTGACTGTAATTGTAGCATGCTCTTACCAGGAGGGAGGAAGCAGATGCAGTAGCAAAACAGAAGCTTTCAGGAAGCTAACCTGGCTTAATACAGGAGTGAACAAGAAATCCTTTACCAAAACAAGTTGGATGGCATGCAAAAATCAAACACAGCTGATATTACCATTGGATTGCCATATAAAAAAGTGATCAAACCCTTAACTTTCTTAGCAAATAAATAACAAAAAAATAAAAAAGAGGAGCCAAATGGTTAATTGGGAAGAAGCAAAGCTGAAGGACCAAATACTGTGAAGAACATTATTAACTTTTTTTTTTAGCTCCTTTTCACAAGATTAGGGGTTAGCTGGATAGAGCCTTTCCCTGATGTTACCACTTTCATTATTTTACCTAAAAAAAAAAAACCTTTTATCTCCTTTAGTACTGAACTATCTCACTTGCACTTCCTGCATACTTTTTTCCACACAACTGTACTTTTTGTATTTTAATTGCCAAGATTGTTCCTTTCCACTATAGATCTGTATAACTTTCTACTCAGTGTCTTGTAGATTTATTTTTGAATAGGGCTGAAAGCAGCCATGTTCTTTACCAAAATATCACAAGAATGACCATTTAATCACATTTTTATTATCTGAAAATTCTAGGTGGTCATAATCTTTTTTCAGCACCACTTCTTCCACATTTCTACTCAAATGGCCCATTAATACTCACATAAAGAATTCAGCTGCTTTCCTAATCAAAACTCAAAATATTCACATTCTGTCACAAAGAATCACAGTCAGGCAAATAACAGAAATAACTCATGTCCTGCTACCTATTTCTGACTTAGCATTCTATTGCTATGAAGCATTCAAATATATGAGCCTAAGAGGGCCATTCTTACTCAAACTATAACACACTGAGCAACTGCAAGGAGAAAGGATTTCTAATGGATTAAGTACAATGTCTAATAATTAGCCCTTTTTCTTCTTAGCATATTATCAGGTGAAACAGCTTTTCTGATGTGTAGCATGGGTTACTGACAGGCTCAATTAGGTTTTTAATTAAGGGTGGATTAATACTTAGTGTCCAACCTCTGAAGGCAGATCAGAATATCATGTCATCATCACAGACCAAAGCTTTAACTCACATTCTAATTTTATATAGCCTTGGCAAACTCTAATAACATTGCCTCTTCACATTTTATTTATATCCTAAGGAGTTAAGAGAGACAGTTGTGATGCTACTTTTTCTAGCATTACAAAGCAGAAAGGAGGGGGTGACTTAGTATATCAGTTCAATGTAGCAATTACCCAGACCATGCCTCAGGAATATAGATTCATATTAAGGCATTCTAAAGACATAGGGTAGGGGGATATGGCTTTTATGAGATAATGTAGTTTTCCTCCAGGGATCGCCAATTCTTAGCATGCTCACTATGGAGAAGAAATGACATTTTGTTTGGTCAGCTTGCCTCTCTAAATGATATAACTATTTCTATTTCTTCTTTTCTGTCTCTTTCTCTTGAAATCTGACCAAAGAATAATCAATAATACTTTCTCATGTTCTTTGATATTTTTCACCATTTCAATAAATACCTACAATGTGGCTTGCTGTTTGACTACTAACAAGAAACATATTTTTCTCCTCTTCATGTCCTTCTTCTGAGAAGCTATTCATGTGTACAATTTGGCTGCTCTTTTGAAATGTAATAGAAACATTTTTAATGATCATTTTTAGTATGTCCTTAGAGTCTTTTGTTAAGAATTAAGGACCCCACTATGGCACTTCAATTCCCATTTGATGACTCTGGATAAACTCTTCCCATATTTCCAATAGAAATACACTGGGAATTACTTTTCAACATCAATTATGCTCATGTATATGAATGTCTAGATGTAGTGATGAGGTGAGCAGGCCTGCTTTTCATCCTGCCCGGCTCCCACATGGCTAGCTTTACACCTGAAATACTTCCTGGCCCATTAGCTCTAGCCTCTTACTGGCTAACTCTCACATCTTGATTAACCCATTTCTATTAATGTGTATTGCCACTTGACTGTGGCTTACCGGCATGAGTCTAACCACCATCCGTCTTGGGTAGGAGAAGCATGGCATCTGCATGACTCTGCTTTCTTTTTCTCAGAATTCTGTTCTGTCTACTCCACCCAACTAAAGTCTGGCCTATCAAAAGGCCAAGGCAGTTTCTTTATTAACCAATGAAAGTAACACATAGACAGATGACCCTCCTACATCATTTCTTGCCAGCTATGGGGTACTGGGCAGGACATAAACCCCAACAAGCCAGCCCTCATGCTACAGAATGGAGCCCACATGGATAACTGTATCTACAGAAAGCCTGAGAAAGCTTGGGAAAAAAATAGAGTATAAAGCATGGCTTCTTGGTGGCAGTAATTTCTCAGGTCTGCTCTGCTTGCTAGAAGCAAACAAGAGAGGCTTCTTGACTCAACTTTAGCTGCAAAACCCTGCAGCTCTCTTAAGAAGTCCTGCCATGAAAAACTTATATGGTGTTGATGAAAAGCTGACCGCATGCTTCTCTGTTTTCAGCTGTAGCAGGAAAAAAGCTACGCTGTTTTAAAATGCCAGCTTTCTGGGCAATACTGCCAGGACAAACTCTGACTCTTTCAGGCAGGCAGTCCGACTGAGTGTGGTCTGTGAGAAGAATGCTGCAGATTGCTTGCTGGCAGGGACCTTGAAACGCCGTAGAGTTGTGGCAATAAAAATGGCTCCAGTGGTACCTCCACCATGAGGCTGGAAAGCTAAGAAACTGGCTGGATCTAGCCATTAAAGCCACAACTTTAATCCTCTCCTTAAAGACTCGTGTAGTCAGAAAAAGAGAGATATACAGTAAAGAGATATTCAAAGATGAAGAAAACCTCTAAATGGTTTACAGTGTGTTAAAAATATATGCAGGATAAAGGTTACAATCCTTAAAATAAAAAAAAAGAAAGGAGGAGAGTAGTTGGTTGTGGTGGTTCACACCTTTAATCCCAACACTTGGGAGGCAGAGGTAGATTGACCTCTGTGACTTCAAGGGGCAGAAGTAGATTGGCCTCTGTGACTTCAAGATGTGGTAGCACATGCCTTTAATCCCAATGCCTGGGAGGCAGAGGCAGACATATCTCTGTGAGTTCAAGGTGTGGTGGCACACACCTTTAATCCCAAAGTTTGGGAGGCAGAGGCAGACAGACCTCTGTGAATTCAAGATGTGGTAGCAGACACCTTTAATCCCAGCACTTGAGATGCAGGGACAAGTGGATCTCTGTGAGTTTAAGGACAGCCTGGTCTATGGAGTTATTCCAGGACAAAGATATACAGAGAATCTGTCTCAAAAAGTAAAAGTAAAAATAAATAAAGGTTAAAGTAAATCCACATAAAAATGAAAAATACACAGAGAATCTTGATACTGTATGCTATTATGCTTTCTTTGAATTGTTTGAATGCTGAGGAAGAAGCATCAGCTGCTAAAAGATATTTGCTTATAATTGCTGCTGAATTAACCCAAGATAGGTATTTTGAAAATACCTTGGCTTCAAAATTGAAGTCAAAAGGTATGTTAATTTGGAGAGAGGATTTGCTTATGTTTCCACAAGAAATCTCTGGTAGGAACAGATGGCCCAGATGTCCAAGTTCAACATCCAGAATAGATTCAAGACTGTTGCCTGAGACGATCAAGACTCACAGGATACTCCAGTCAGAATTTGATGATAATTCTAAATTTTCTTTAGGCCCCCATAAGATTATCAGCACCCCAACCAACAGGAAGCAGCCTGAAATACTATACCCACATTCCCAACAAATGGACTATGGGTATTTTCCTTTGTTTAAAAAAAAAGAGAGGGAAGTGGTGCAGGAGAATTTTCTGTATTCTGTCAATTATATTTTAAATAAACATTGATTGGCCAGGCAGGAAGTATAGGCAGGTCAACCAGACAGAAATTAGAGGTGGGGCGATGAGAACAGGAGTATTCTGGGAAGCAAGAAGCTCCCTCCATATTTCTGCCCAGACCACTGGAGAGAGGCAAGGTGTAAGCTGCCCCACTGAAAAAGGTACTGAGCCACATGGCTAACATAGGTCAGAATAACGGGTTAATATGAGCTACAACAGCTAATAAGTAACCTGAGGTAATGGGCCAAATAAGTTTATAACCTATGTAGACCTGCATGTGATTTTCTTTGGGGCTTGCTGGCTGTGGGGTACTGGGCAGGACATAAACCCCAACAAGCCATCCCTCATGCTACATCTAGATATGAAGACTGAAATAGATTATATTCTTTCACTGCTTACAAAGACCAAGCTAACTATGAATGGATCAGTAATTCAAATGAATGACCTCAAACTTTAAAATACTTCAAAAAGTCATTGGGAGATGTAATTCAAGATTTTGATAGAGAAATTAATTTCCTGAATAGAATTCTTCAGAAAGAAAGAGACAGAATTGACTAGTATAATTTATTCAAACTTTCCCCTAAAAGACTAAAAACCAAAATCAGTAGAATGTAAACATGCAAATTTGAAGGAAATAGTTGATAAATATTTACCTGATTGATCATTTATATGCTATATTTCAAGAGAGGGATGAAAAGAAATAACGAAAGTATTTATTAGCAAAAAATGAATAAGAATTGAATAAAAACCTGGTAAATAATCTCAAAAGTACCTCTAAATAGAAGAGATGCTAAAAGCTTTAAATATTTCAATAAAAATCAATATGTTTAGTCATGAGGAAACTGGAAATAAAAACTACATGATGATTGTCTAACTTCTATTAGACTGACTATAACTTTAAGTAAATTATAAGTATGTATAGAAAAAGCACCTTTATTTATTAAGAATGGAAACAATAAAGTTCAGAAGTATTTCAGCAAACTAAAAGTAGAATGACCGATTCATATATTCTATGTCTGGGTGTATACTAGAAGGGAGTGAACAAAATTTATAAAAGAACATCTGATTTTAGTTTGTGTGTGTGTGTGTGTGTGAGAGAGAGAGAGAGAGAGAGAGAGAGAGACTATTTATAATGGCCAAGCAATGAATTCAGAGTAATTTTCCATCCTGAAGATGAGTGAATAAAATTACACTTTGCATAGTTATATACAGTGCATTATATCATCCCATTAAGGATGCTGTTTCAATTTTATGGAAATTGATATGTATGATGCATCATGTTAAGTGAAAAGGTTATAAGCATAAAGATAAAGATTATTTATTTTCTGTTATATATGAAAGCCAAAGAAGGAAAATAATGATGAAAGAGAAAAGAAGGAAGAATAGGAGGAAGGAAAGGAGGGAAGGAGAAAATGAGACCTAAATGTAAAATTGTAGTTTATAAATAAAAGAAAGAGGTATATTAAAGGAAAGAGCAAGTGACCAGGTTAAGAAAATGACAGTAGGAAAAGTGGACTTGATTATGACATAGGTTCATGACTGGAAAAATGATCGTGGTATCTATTAATTAGTAAAAATAATGTGAATTAATTTTATAATAAAATAAAAAAAGCGATGTCCAGGTGGTGGTAGTACATGACTTTAATCCAAGCACATTGGAGGCAGAGGCAGACAGATATCTGTGAGTTCAAGGTCAGCCTGGTGTACAAGAGCTAGTTACAGGATAGCTAGTGTTCTTACACAGAGAAACACTGTCTTGTAAAGCAAAAACACAAAAAAGGATCTCAAGGAAATGATGAATTATAGGGTCCATATAATGGAAAAGTTCTTGGAAATAATGTTGTTTCTTACATTCACAACATGATGTGCATAGAGACTATCTTAAGCAGAACTGATGCCACATAGAAAGACATATATGTCATAAAAATATTTGTGCATATAGGAAACCCAAACAAAGTCGTAAAAGGACAGGATAATGGCTATTTCTGGAACCTTAGATGAGGAAGTATTTTAAAAGGAATGATACTGTACAACTAGTATAACATTGCAAGTAAATGATTTCTAGAAGTCTATTGTGCTGCATGATGACTCTAGTTAATGGTTAGTTAAATTTGCAGGTGTAACTTTTAAATATGCTTAACATTTAAAGTAATGAACATGTTTGCTTGGTTCCTTCATTTTCCAGAATACTCAAATATTATTACAACTCATTATATATTTGGCATGAACAATTTTGGTTTGTTAATCATATATTAATGTAGCATACTACCTAAATAAAAAGTGAAATGGTTTTTAAGAAACATAAAGGTAATTACTAACTCTAGGAAAATTAAAATGTTGTATTCAAATGAAGAGTTATCTAAATTACCCCTTCAAATTTGTATTGTGAAAACTGATTTTTGGGGTGTATAAATAAAAACACAACTGGATTCATACATAGATGATTATGAAATATGCATATGTGAATTGCGGGTTGTACAAAAATGAGCAGGATCTTTATTCTCTGAGTTAGGAAGCAAATGTGTAATGTCTCAAGCTACAAATTACAGAATCATCAATAAATGATATTATTCAAGGCATTATTTCATGTACATAGAAATATATATATCATTTTGTCTCATAAATTGGGGGTATGTTGTGTGACAATATTCTTTTAATTTTAGGAATTCATAAATTTCTTCTTAGACCCATTGATGATACATGTGAACATTGTTTAATTTCCATGTGTTTATAGGCTTTCTGAAATTAGCATTGCTGTTGAATTTCAATTTTAAGCCATGGTTATCCAATTAGATATATGTGGTTATTATATTTTTTGTTTTCTTTGAAGTTTGCTTTGTTACCTAGTATTTGGTCAATTTTTGAGAAGGTTCCATGAAGTGCTGAGAAGAAGGTATATTCTTTTATGTTTGGATTGAATATTCTAGAGATTTCTGTTAAGTCCATTTGAGTCATAACATCTGTTTGTTCCCTTATTTCTCTGTTAATTTTCTGTCTGACTTACCTGTCCAGTGGTGAGAGTGGAGTGTGTGGGGTTTAATGTGTGATTAAAGCTTTAGGGGTGTTTCTTGTACATATGAGAGTGTCCTTGTGTTTGAAGCATATATATTCAGTATTGATATATCCTCTTGATGGATGTTTCCTGGGATTAATATTAAATGTCGATCTTTGTCACTTTTGATTGATTTTAAAATGTCAATCTTTGTCACTTTTGATTGATTTTAGTTTGAATCTATTTTGTTAAATATGAGGATACTTACACCAGCTTGATTCTAAGGTCTATTTGATTGGGGAAAAAAAATTCCCATCTATTTACTCTGAGGTGATATCTTTCTTTGAGGTTGAAGTGTGTTTCTTGTATTAAGCAGAAAGATGAATTCTGTTTTCAAATCCAATCTGCTAGCCTGTGTCTTTTTCTAAGTGAGTTGAGTCCATTTATACTAAGAGATTAATGACCAGTGATTGCTATCTCATAATAATTTATGTTCACTGTTGGTAATGCTATTTTGTGTGTTTTTCCCTTCTTTGGGATTTGCTGCTGTGAGATCATCTATTGTCTGTGTTTTTGTCGATGTAGACAACTTCTTTGGTTGGAAATTTTCTTCTAGTACTTTGTGTAGGGCTGGGTTTCTGGCTAGGTATTGGTTAAATCTAGTTCTGTCATGGAATATCTTGTATTGTCCATCTACACTGATTGAAAGTTTTGCAAGTTATAGTAGTCTGGGGTGATTTTCTTGGTCTCCTAATTTCTGCATAATGCTTGACCAGTACCTTCTTGCTTTCATTGTTTCCAGTGAGAAGTCAGTTGTAATTATGATAGGTCTGCCTTTATATGTTACTTGTCCTTTTTACTTTGCAGTTCTTAATATTCTTTCTTTGTTATATATGTTTATTGTTTTGATTATTATGTGGGGATGTGTTGAAGGAGCTGTGGGCTGCCTTCCTGCCACCCGGCTCCCAGCCGCCTGGCTAGCTTATGCCCCAAAATAACAACACACAAATTGTATTATTTTAAACACTGCTTGGCCCATTATATCTAGCCTCTTCTTAGCTATCTCTGTTAACCCATTTCTAATAATCTGTGTCACACTACAAGGTAGTAGCTTACTGGAATGGATTCAGCATGTCTGGCTTCATTGCATCTGACCTGGGGAGGAGCGGCATGGCATCTGAGCTCACTTCCTCTTTCTCTCAGCATTCTGTTCTGTTTACTCCACCCACCTATGTTCTAACCTATCAGGCCAAGCAATTTCTTTATTAATTAACCAATGACCTTCCTCCATCATTTCCCCTTTTTCTGTTTAAACAAAAAAGGAAGGCTTTAACTTTAACATAGTAAAATTACATATAACAAAACAGTTATCAAGCAAGAATTACAGTTACAATATTTACATCTATTTTATCTTTTATCATAACAATGGAAAACTATAACTATAACTAACCATTCTTCAACTCCATCAAAGACTCCAATAGGATATAATATTACCTAAGTAAACAAGAAGTAAGAAACTTCCAAAACTCTAGAAATCACAGAGACATCTCGCTGCCTGGACAGTCACCCAAAGTTCCTCTGTACCGTTGGGGCATCCATGTTTGGCCTACAGGCCCATAGTTTCCAGCAGACATTTCCATGAATCAGGAAATTTCAAAGGCAGTTCAGTCACTATCTGCTGTGTCCTGCAGAATGTCTCCCAGACTCTTTCATGAATCAGGAACCCCAAAAGATCATCTCACCTTTAGGCAAGTTCAGCAGTCCTCTCTCTGTGGGTTCTCTGTGTCCAGAATATGCAAAAGTTCAGGTAAGAGCAGTTTCTTGCCCAAATGGCTATCAAACTCGATAAGGAGCCTCTTCGATGCCCATCTTCCTTTTGAAGTAGATTGGTGCTGCCAGGAGCAGATGTGTCTCATTGTCATGAAAAGCCCTAAGTTATTAAAACATTTAAAATGTCATATTCTCTAGTCTTTGAAAAATATGAAGAATACCTATCTGAAAAATATCTGTGCACATCTAGAAAATCTAACTAACATGACTACAATCTTTACTCTTATCAATGATTATCCATTAACAACCTATATACATTACATCTTTTTTGATTTTTGAGACAGTGTTTCTCTGTAGCTTTTTTGGTTCCTGTCCTAGAACTAGCTCTTCTAGGCCAGGCTGGCCTTGATCTCAATGAGATCCACCTGCCTCTGCCTCCCGAGTGCTGGGATTAAAGGCATGCACCACTACCGCCCGGCTATACATTACATTTTGAAATGAACTATACAATCACAATACCTTAATCAATATCAAAAATACATATACATATAACAAAATTGACCTTAAATTTCTATCAATAAGGCAAAATCCATACCAATGCAAATTATTCATATCTATATCATATTCCCCTGTAAATATAAAAGAACATTTATAAACTATATTTGGGAACATGGGTGCAGTTTTTTTCTCTCCAAACGGCTTACATGGAAAAAAGCTAAGGCCATTATAAAGAGATGTCCTACTTGTTCTTTCTATAATCAAACACCATTGCATGCAGGGAGTAACCCAAAGGGTACTCAAAGGAATGAAATCTGGCAGATGGATGTGTTCCACCTTATGGAATTTGGTAAATTAAAATATGTACACCACAGCATAGATACGTATTCAAGTTTTCAATGGGCTACTGCCCTGAGCTCATCAAAGGGTGATTCAGTAATCACACATTTATTGGAAGTTATGGCCATCATGGATATACCTGCACAAATAAAGACAGATAATGGTCCAGCATATGTATCTAAGAAAATGAAATGCTTTTTTTGATTATTATAATATAAAACACACTACAGGTATACCATACAATCCTACAGGTCAGGCAGTTATAGAAAGATCAAATCGTACTATAAAGGATATGCTGAACAAACAGAAAGGGACGGAAAATACCCCCAGAAATAGATTACATAATGCTTTATTAACCTTGAATTTGCTTAATGCTAATGAGAAAGGAACAACAGCGGCAGAAAGACATTGGATAATGGAAAAGTCTGCTGAACTAAATCAACCAATTTATTTCAAAGATGTGCTGACCTCTCAATGGAAGCCAGGATATGTGCTATGTTGGGGAAGGTATTTTGCTCTTGTTTCCACAGGAGAAGAAAAATTGTGGATACCATCAAAATTAAAAAAGTTTCAATTTGAAGAGGAGAAACCTTTTGGAAAGTTGAAATGACAGCTCATCCACAATGATGATATTCATACAGGTGGTAAGAAAAACATATAGAATGGGGGCAGAGTTCTGTTCTTATCTCCACAGGAAAACATTCATCTTTGAAAAATTCAAGGGACCCTGGATGTTTGAATACTGACAGATGGAAAAATAACTGTCCAAAAGGGACTATCATGAAAACCAATTAGGTTCTGTAAGTATAAAAATCTAAGATATACAAAATCATATTTCTAAATTTATAGAGCTGGTTTTGGAGATGGACTCTGGCTCAGTCCCTCTCTAATTCCAAGCCTGTTGTTAAGAGAAAAACCCAGAGTTTCTGGAGTTTCTGTCTCATGTCAAGAGTCATGATATGGGACAGAAAGAAATATGAGTTTAGAAAACATCTTTGCTTTTCTTCATATCTATCATACCTTTCATTGAATATATCTATCATGCCTTTCATTGAATATATGTATGTCTATATACGTCTATATGATTAATGTTTAAGTTTTTCACAATGAACAACGAGTTTTTCCTGAAGTGACATTTGAAGTTTCCAGGAAGAAGATGGGGGCCCCATAACAACAACTCCACCTGGTTGATATGATGTCATGATACTGATAGCACTACTACAAGACCTGTTTTTGGTACCAGCTGCACAAGACAGTTCCAACTTGGTTAGCTGAAATGGTGCACATCTTGTACAACATTCTGGCCAGACCTGCAAAAAATACTCAAGAGATTATTTGCAATTTTAAAAGACATTGATCTTGAAATTTAACCATCATTTTACTTTCACAGGACCCCCCAGAAAGAACGTTGCCCCCATGACAGCTGGAAGTAATTTTAGAGGATGATGTCCCCTCTCCCAGTAAAGTTTGTTCTTGGGTTTAGGGGCATCATTTAGGGGTTGAATATAATTAGTATGTGGTTAGGGTTGGGGGAGGAATTTTATAAGCTCAGGGATCTTTTTGAAAAAAAAGAGGGCTAATGTCATTTGTAATTGTGAGTTACTGTTTTTAGACAAATATATTGGTATCGATTCTTGTATATTGATACAAAGTTAAATTATATTGACTATTGTATGCATGCATGCTTCTACCTCTTTTTAAAACATTTTTATGTATTGATATATATATAGTATTGATATATATATATATACATATATATATTGTATAAATTTACCATATTTCAGTGTACATTTCTACCTCTGATTAAGATACTTATATATTGTTTATGTATTGATATATATTTACCATATTGCATTGTATATTTGTACATTGTTTATATTTGGAGGTCATATTGTCCTCATTTATTGCACAGTTGTTCATTGTCTTAGTCTTTAAGTTAGATAGGTATTGAGAATTATATAGATCAATAGTCATCTAAGTTTGTCATTTATAATTAGCCTAATCAGGTTCTTAAGATATATAGAGATTATATTCAGTATAGATAGATAATCTTCAACCTCTTCAAAGAGCTGCAGAAAATGGCCTTTAATCTAACTCAGAGTTTCATGGTAGTGAGACACAATTGCTCCTGGCAACACTGATCTATTCCCAAGAGAATGTTGAGCATCAAAGACACTCTACCTGGAGCCTTTCTTTTTGTCAGAACTGGCCTTTGGGCAAAGAAATGCCCATGCCTCAACCACTGACAGAGATACATGGATAAAACAGGACTGTCATATCCTGCCAAGACAGGATAAGATAGTTATGAGAAGTTTCTTGCCTTTGAAAATAGTATGTCAGTTATGTTAAGCCTTAGCCAAAGTTGGTTGCTTCAATGCTACAAACGTGATCTTGGGTGATTACCCAGGTAGCTAGTTGTCTCTGTGATTTGTTGCATAACATTATTTCCCTTCTCAGATCTTCGATGGGGTTGATGACTTGGCCAAGTTATTTATTATATAAGACTTAAGCTAGTTAGAATAGGATATTTGTACTTATTGTATATAATTTCATAGTAGGTTTAGAACTCTCTTACTTAAACAAAAGGGGGAGGTGTTGTGGGAGCTCCTTCTACTCCTTCAGCCAATAGACACTGAGATGCCAGCCCACTGGGGCGTGGTCTCTCTCCCTTTAAAAAAAACGGCCACTTCCCTCTGCTCTCGCTCTGGCTTCCGGCTCTGCTTCTGGCGAGTAGGCTCCATTGCTGATTGTGCAGAGGACTGTTGTCTGGGACGGTGATCTGTAAGTTTTTCCCCCTTAAAATAAATAACCTCTCTAATAATCTAATTCTAAACTGGTGTGGGATTGTTTGTGACTTACACCTTCAGATATGGGACTTTTTTATTGATCCAGTCTATTTGGTGTTCTGTAAGCTTTTGTATCTTCATATACGTATATTTCTTTAGGTTGAACAAATTTTCTTCTATGATTTTGTTGAATAGGTTTTCCCTGTTTTTGAGTTGGACTTCTTCTACCATCCCTATATTCTAAGGTTTACTCTTTTCATGGTGTCACATAGTTCCTGGATATATTTTATTAAATTTTTGTCTGATTTAATGTGATCTGTAAGTTGTTCCCCCTTAAAATAAATAACCTCTCTAATAATCTAATTCCAAACTGGTATGGGATTGTTTGTTACTTACGCCTTCAGGGATGGGACTTTTTAATTGATCCAGTCTATTTGGTGTTCTGTAAGCTTTTGTATCTTCATATACACATATTTCTTTAGGTTGAGCAAATTTTCTTTTATGATTTTGTTGAATAGGTTTTCTTTGTTTTTGAGTTGGACTTCTCCTTCTACCATCCCTATATTCTAAGGTTTACTCTTTTCATGGTGTCACATAGTTCCTGGATATATTTTGTTAAATTTTTGTCTGATTTAATGGTTTCTTTGATCAATGAGTCTATATCCTCTATTGAATCTTCTGTGCTTGAGATTCTCTATTCCATCTCTTGTATTCTGATTTTTATGCTTGTATTTTTGGTTCCCGATCATTTTCTCATAATTTCCATTTCTACAATTCCCTTGGTTTGTGTTTTATTTACTGTCTCTATATTGGTTTTCAAGTCTTGAATAGTTTCTTCCATCTGTTTATTTATTTTTTGGTTTACTTTAAGGGATGTGTTGGTTGCTTTCAAGTTTTTTTTTTTTGTGTTTTCCTCCATTTCCTTGAGGGACTATTTTATTTCTGATTTAAGGGCCTCACACATTCTCCTAAAGTTATTTTTTAGGTTATTTTCTTCTGCTTCATTTATACTTGGTTTTTCAAATCTTGCTGTTTTATTTCCACCTTTTTTTTTGGTGTCATGCTTTCTCTTTGTGGTGTTTACTTTGTCTATGCATGTTTTCCTCTGATTGCTTCAGTTGGGACTGTATCTCTGGTGATCGATCTTGGTGCCAGTGAATCTAAGGTTCAGATTGTTGCTCCTTGTGGTGCAATCAGGGCCATGGATCCAGTCACCTCGGCATCACGAAGATGACTTGGTGTTCCCAGAGGTTTCTTGGAACTCCCAGGGGTTACTCTGCAATACCTCGGTTCATGTGGGTGTGCTTCCACAGAAGTTGCTTTCTTGTTGCTGCTCCCACTGAGGTCATTGCCTTGGGCCTGTTATGGCAAATGTTACTGTCTCATGCCTGCTCTTGCAGAAGTCACTGGCTTGGGCCTGCTCTGGTGGAGGTCACCCTCCTGGTCCTGCTCCATTTTAGGTCACTGATGTACCATTGGTCCCTCTGAGGTCTCTGGCTCAGGCCCGCTCCCTTAGTGGTGGCTCCCTTGTACTGGCTCCTGTGGAGGTTGTTGCCGTGGATCTTCTCTGGTGGAGGTCACTGGCTTAAGCCTGCTCCAGTGGAGTTTACTGGTTCAGGCCTGTTCCCACAGATGCTCCTGGCTTTGGCTGGCTCCTGCAGAAGTCCTTGAATTGGGCCAGAGACTGCAGAGGTCTCTGGTTCATACTAGCTCCCTTGAAGGTTGCTTCCTTGTACCTGCTCCAGCTGAATTTGCAGGCTCAGGCCTGTTCTTGTAGATATCCCTAGCTTGGGCCTGCTCCAGTAGTATCCCTGACTTGGACCCTGTCCCACAGAGATCTCTGGCTCTGGCTTGCTACCTCAGAGATCCCTAACTTGTGCCTAGACCTGCAGACATCTCTGGCTTAGGTCTATACCCTCTATGGTCACTCCCTTGTCTAAATTTAATTTTAATGAGAACAGATAATGATAGAATTTTGTAGGCTTATTTGTATTTTATATATAACTTTGGATGAAATATATGTTTATATAAAGTAATGTTTTGATAGTTATTTTAATATGGTTCAGTCTGAATATTTTGTATAATACTTTCTCCTTTTTGGTACTGGAGCTAAAATCCATGGCCTCATAAATAAAATGTGAGCTATATCTCCAGCTCTTGAGACATTGTAGATTTCAAACATATCTCAAAATTTCTAAAACATTAAAATGTCAGTAGATAGAAATAAGTGTTCATACACACACTTTATGAAGAATTTGAATCTTTTAACCACAATATTTCCACAAGTGATATTAGTGATTACTTAATTATTTCCTGTTTTAATTTAAAAATGGAAATATTCAGTTTCATGAACAAAACTACATGGATATTTTATTCTTCATGTTATAATCTATTCTCTTTGAAGCTATTGGTTCTGCCTTTGGCAATAGGTACACTATAATCAAATTAATAGTTTCAAAGAGATATAGCAGTAAAACTAGTATGCATATTCAGATTAGATTTGCTACTTGATTCTCTACTTACATAAGATAAACCAATTTCATCCTGAATCAGATATTTGAGAAAAGGGATAATTGGGATATTGTTATCAATTAAGAATTAAATTTTCTCCAAGGAAGTGATTCTGAGAGCTATTATGTCAGGGACCAGCCTCCACAAAAATACCTCTGGCCAGGGTAGGGGCATGGGGATTTAGAAATATAAGTAAAATATACAAAGATGTGTCAAAAATAATAAACAAGATATCATAGACTAATACCTGGAGGGCATTTCAGTGAATATTGAAATCATCTTTGTTTAATTTTCCATACCCTTTCATACTCTAATACTAATGGGGAAGAAGGCAACAAAATATTTCCTTAACATGATACAAAGGACAATTCAACAACTTAGTTGTCTTCCGGCTTTGAGACATCGAGTAATTAGAATTCTGTTGTTTAGGCAGTGATGTTATCTTAGAGCAAGTATCATGAAGGCAGTCTCTCCCCACATAACCTCATATTACAAAAGAAGGTGCAGCCTGGTGGTTGTAGCACACACCTTTAGTCCCAGCTCTTTGGAGGCAGAGACATGAAGTTCTCTGTGAGTTTGAGGCCAGCCTGGTCTACAAGAGCTAGTTTCAGGAGAGGCTCCAAAGCTACAGAGAAACCCTGTCTCAGAAAAAAAACAAAAAAACAAAAAAACAAAAACAAAAAACAAAAGAAAGACAGAAGTACACTTTCATATTCTGACCTTTTCTCAGGATGCAATGGATTTACTTGTATGAGCCACCTTAATGTTAAAAGAACCAAGTAAACACATCTGAGTCAGAACATGTAGATAAACTATTCAACCATTTTAAGCAGTCTCTAAACTCTTAACAGACAGGTGTTAATAGGCTCACAGTTTTGGGCCTCCAAAGTATTATAATTTCTCACCTAAGTAACAACCATAACCATTATTACTGAGTAAGTGAGCCATGGAAAATGTGATCTAAATGATAGTTTTTCTAGTGAATAAGTGACAACAACACAAATTAGTTATGTTTTTTTTTAAATGGTGTTTCCACAAAAATTATCCCTAAATATTTAAATACTTTACTCTAAATAAATCATCTTAGTGAAAATGATTCTTTCATTTAGACTGGAGATACAGTCTACTTCAACAGGTAAAAAGGAAGAATCAGGGAACTCACCAAGGCCAGCTGGCCTGGGTCTGAAAAAGCCTGGGATAAAACCGGTCTTGCTGAACATAGTGGACAAGGAGGACTACTGAGACTTCAAGAACAATGGCAATGGGTTTTTGTTCCTACTGCACCTATTGGCTTTGTGGGAGCCTAGGCAGTTTGGATGATCACCTTACTAGACCTGGATGGAGGTGGGTGGACCTTGGACTTACCACAGGGCAGGCAACCCTGACTGCTCTTTGGGCTTACGAGGGATGGGGGACTTGATTGGGGGAGGGGGAGGGAGGGGGGAGGCGGAGGTGGGGAAGAGACAGAAATCTTTAATAAAAAAAAAAAAAAAGGAAGAATCAGGGTCAATCCTCTTTACTTCCCATTGAAATTATTCAAGTAAGGATTATAATTATATTTTTTTAAACATTGCCTGTTTAATTGTGTTTGTATATATGAAAGCATAATTTAAATCTTTAATAAATAATGTAAAGTTCACTATTGTCCTCAAGCATAAAATCATAAATATGAATATATTTCTCAGAAGCATGTTATACAGAAATAACAAGGAGCTTAGTATTTATAGTAATTATTTTGCAAATCCATATACTAGAGCAGGAAGGAAAAAATTTTATAAATGCAATAATAACTGTTACTCAAACAATGTGTATATAAATATTTTAGGTATAATTTATTCACCAACATAGCCATTTAAAGTTTTAAATGCATGCATTTAAAGAATTCAAAGTTTTACAGAAATTTCAATCAATTTGAGAACATTTTCATCATCTCTAAGCTGTCAGTACAGTATTCAATTAACACCAAACTCACTCCTTGAAAAACCTGGTATGTTTTTCTTTTTGTAGTGATTTTATCATTTTTAAATTGCATGTGTATATTATTTAACATTATTTACAAAAGATTGGAGAGGGAACATTTGTACTTGCACATATAGACATGACATTTTATACTTTTCAATCTATTTTTGGTCCAAGCTAGAAGTACAGAATCTAAGGGATTCAAGATTATAAAATCTTGCTTCCTAAGAAAATTTCTGACTCCTCAACTCAAAATATAAAAACAAAAAATGCATATTAATTTACTTGTGGGAATGCATACAGAGCTTATTGTTAAAAAATGCTTAGAGACTTTAATTTTATTTCTACATATGTAGAAATATAGATTGGTTTTTCTACCATTATTTTTTTCTAACTTTCACTCATAAGAACTTATTTCAAAACATTGAAAGAAATAATAAATATGGAAAGTTGTATATTAGATCATCTGGACATATGTGCTATCCTCCTTTACTATATACTCAGTAAAACATAGCTTTGATTAGATATTTTTATTATATATCCATTCTTATTAAAGTTATAGTTGTAATACAATATTAAATTTATATGCTTATTTTTTGTGAAATGGAGACTATGCACTTCTATTGCTGCTATAAATAACTTCAGAATCATTTTTACTAAAGTCTTTTTTAGAGGAATCAAATTACTCCTTAACAACCATCATTTTCATCCTAATGAATTTCCCTTACTATTTTATATGAGGCAGGTCTATAAGGAATTATTTTTTTCATGTTAATGAATATTTTATGGTGTATTTTGCATCAAAATTCTTTGGTGATATCTCAAGCTGTTTGTTGAATCATTTTACTTCCTTTACACTGAATGTGCTGTTTTAGTGACCTTGACTTTTGCCAATTCTCATAAAAAAATCAAGTGATATGTATTTATATAACTTGTAGATGAATCATTTTCACATGGTTGATTTCAACACTTCTTTATTTCTTCCAGTACTTTTGTGATAAAATGAATATTTTGAGAGTGCAGTACTTGGAGTTCTGGGGCCTCTGAAATGCCAAATCTGATACTTACCATCAAATTTGATACTTATTCAGGCATTGTTTACATTCATTTCCTTTCCTTCTTACTCTCTTTTCTCAAGCTCTACACCTGTGACACATACATTTCTGTGATTACAACAGATTCTTATGACAGGATTCTATTGGCTCTTTCTACTCCTCCCTAATTTCTGAATTTCTCTGTTCTCCAGATTACATACTATATGATTTCTCAGTATTTACCTTGAAGTATGTTATTTCTTCTGACAGCTCAAATATTTGATGAGACACTGTCATTTTATGTTTTTTTTTTATTTTCCCAGCATTGTTCCTAGATTTTAGACAGAATTATAACACTTAATTTTCACAATTCTAACAAATGGTAATATTACATCCCTAGAAATCTTCATATGCTTCTCTGCTGTATATTAATCTCACTTTTATTATTTCATATGATTTTAAAAATCTAGATATTTTACATGATCTTCTTTGCCTGAAATTGCTATATGATTAAATCATCCACTTTCAATTAGTAAAAAAAAGAGAGAGACAACTAAAAATGCCAAAGAAATAAAAGTTATTGTCAGTTTTATAGATTTTTCCTGTTAATTAATTTACTCAGTTAAGAGAACAAGAATAAATACCAGTACTGTTATATTTCCATTTTATTATTTAACCAGAATATTTCATATTAAAACTAAGTCTTCTTTTGGTACTTTTTCAGATCACCCATAGAACATAAATTCTTGTTAGAATCATTGTCTTTTATTTTTATGTGTATACTATTGTGTGTGTGTGTTGAGAATTGCTATAATTTTTCTAGATAACATTTTGGGCTCACAGTTATTCAGTGTGTATCAGCTTAGCATTTTCACCCCTAAACTTTCAGAGTAAACTCTTTCTTGAGCACATGTGGCTATGGTATTACTTCTTACCATAAAATACTAAGATCCTTCCATCAATCAAACCAGCTTTTCATATCCTGTTATACTTTAGTTCTAAATACCCTTTGTCAATACAGCTTCCTCCATTTAGTTTTCAAGCCTGATATGATGCTTGGGGGAGCAATTTCAGTTTTAAACCACATCTTTCTCTGACTGACTGTCCGTCTAGCTGTAATACACAACTTTCTCTAAACTGATAATTGACTCTGAGCACATGAGTGATCTTTTTGAATCTTGCTTTTCCTGAATGTGTTCATTAATGGTTTGAATACTATATGTCATACTGTTATACCAGAACTATCATCTTCCTTCAGATGTTCTCCATCAATGCCTCCACCATATACGACCATACCTTTGGAATGTTTCTTACAATTCACATATATCACATCAAACCGTACATCTATTTTCTTTCTTTGGGAAGAATATCTGAAACACTGACTCACAGATAAGGTGAGATCATATTGTACTTTCTCTAGAATTGAATTTATAATCTTAAAACAGAAAGCTTTATAAAAAGATGTTCCTTGTCTTCTGTGCTTGCCCAGTTGTTGTGCTCTCTCCTCAGCCTCTGTTATCTTTCACTCTACTCTCAATTTCTATTAGAGTTACATTTTTAATATCTAAATTTTAAAGATAGGACTCAGTTTTTGACTGGTGCTTTTACTTTGAGTGTGACATGAGGAAGAATATCATGGCACTCAGTGTGTGATAAATAGACACAACTCATTTTCAGGCTGCCGGGAAGCAGATAGAGATGGCATAGAAGCCTATAGGATGGCATGAGAGCAAGTTACCAACCCATACAAAACATAACTAATCATCTACTTACTGGAGTCAAACTTTTGCTCCTAAAATATCCATAAACTGTTATACAAGCCTTGAGCATATAAGCCTGAATGATGACAGCTTTACACTCAAGATTTAAACTAACTAAAACACATCTTTTATCTCAAATATGTATATTAAAATAAAATTCTTTTTATTTTTCTTTCTGTGTTTTTCTGCTGTCTTTGTGTCTCCTTCTTATACGCTTTGTTGTAGCTTTGCTTTTTCACTGTCTTTCATCTGCTTACTTGTCATGATGTAATATTCTAAGATAAGATGCAATCAAGTAGGATCTCACTGATGGATCTATTATTGAAAACTATCTACATACTTCATTCTAAAAATTTTTGAGATGAATATGTCTGTTTTTTTTTAAGAAAATTCCCAAACTCATGTATATTGTTAGAAAAACAGTAAATGGATTAATATTTTAATCATATTAGCTATCAATTAGCCTTTAATAGAAATTACATAAAACTTTATTATGGGGGGCTGGAGAGATGGCTCAGTGGTTAAGAGCATTGCCTGCTCTTCCAAAGGACCTGAGTTCAATTCCCAGCAACCACATGGTGGCTCACAACCATCTGTAATGAGGTCTGGCGCTCTCTTCTGGCCGGCAGGCATACAGACAGAACATTGTGTAAATAAATAAAAAAATATTAAAAAAAAAAAAAAAAAAAAAAAAAACTTTATTATGATGTGAGTTGATTCTCTTGTCTAATTATATTTTCACATATATTTATAAATATACAATACACAACATCCATATGTACACAAATAATAAGTTTCAAAATCTATCATGCTTTGTTTCTGCTCTCAATGTAAGAAAAACCTGATAATATGGATTATAATAATGAATTGAATTATAGATTTTCTCACATAAGCTTGATACCTAATGATAGAAACAGCATAATTGTCTAATATTCAATGTCTACAAATTTTTTCAAAATTGTATATTCGATGAGAAAAAAAATTGTCAACATATTCATTTGAGGATTAAAACCTGTCTGGAAGGTATGTGTAGAATATTGAGTGGCTCCACTTTTTCTGCCTTATATGCCTGTATTTGAAATTAATAAAGAAATTTGAGAACAAAAAAGATTATTTTTTCTTATGTCTGTCATACAAAGATGGCAAGATTTTTCTGATTTTTGGCTAGATTATAATTTCTGTTCCTTTGCTTTACTGAAATATGAGGATTTGAAAATTGAATAAGTAATCAATAAAGCTGTTGTTTATTATATGACTTGTTCTTTGATTGTTTGCTTGGTTTTGACTTATTAAAGGGTCTCACTTTATTACCTGGAACTCATTGTGTATATCAAGCTAGACTTGACCTTATGACAAACCTCCCACCTCTCTCTTCTTAGTGCTGTGATTACAGAAACATCAGCAATTTCAAGCTCTTTTCACTGACGAAAACAGTAAAAGTTTAGATATATCTCTAAAAATATGAATATAGTTTATTTGAATCTAGAATAAAGTAGATTCTTTTAAAATATAAACTGTGTTTTTATTCAGATATAATAATAATTATCATCATCATCATCATCATTATTATTATTTGTTTTTTGGAGATAGGGTTTCTCTGTCATTTTGGAGCCTGGCCTCCAACTAACTCTTGTAGACCAGGCAGGCCTCCAACTCACAGAGATCTGCTTGGCTCTGTCTCCCAAATGATTAAAATAAAGTTATGTGCCACCACTGCCAGTCTTTATTTATTAATTTATTATATATATATATATATATATATATAATTTTAAATATCATAGTTAGACACTGATGTAATGTCACAATATCTCAAAAAGATGTTCCTTCTAAAATGGAAATTTTCTTTTTATTTACTTTATCTCTACTGCAATACTCTGTGATACATCTAAACCATGAAATACCACTAAGTCATAATTATAATTATTGATGCATTATTCTCATCTTGAATAATTATTTTAACATATCTTTATATATGTATATTTGGTGGTTTGAATGAAATCTGTTTTCAGTATGTGCATATATATATATATATGAATATGTTTTCTTCATGAATCTGAAAATGTGATCATTTTGCTTCCTACTTCTGCTGCTATGCCTTCCCTGCCATTATTGACATTATCCCTCTAGAAAGAAAAGTCAAAATAAACCCTTTGTTCCTTACATTGTTTTTGGCCATGGTATTTAATCACAGTACCAAACAGTAGTAAATATAATATATTGTCATATATATATAATATATTGTTTATAATAAAGTAATGTAATTATAACATTATATAATCATTATATTATATTAATGCTCTTTTGTAATATAAATAATCATAATATTATATTAATATGTACTATATAATATGTTTAAAATATATGTTATATAATTATAATATATAATATTGTATCATGTATATGATTGTGCATGTATATCTTTGAAGTCTCATTTGCTCACCACAGATAGTTGCATTTTGAAGACATCTATGATGTCAATGTCTATCACCCTATAGCATTTTGACTGTAAATATTGTATGTCTCTTAAATGTAGTATGATATTCCATACTTATATAAAATTTTCTGCAAATGGCATTATGATGCACAGCTATTACTTCATAGTTTCACAGTTTTGCCTACATTTAGTACCTACATGACATTGCATATTAACATATTTTCAAAATAAATTTAAAAATATTCTCCAATACAAAATTTGTACAGTTTAGTAATAATATCATTAATTCTTTCTCTTCTCTAATGAAGCATTTCTAAATTTTACTAGAATATGAAAAGATCATTTTTTATTTTTAAGCTTTGTTGAAGATGATATCAAGATACTTCTATGTATGTTGACAGTAAATTTTTTGCAATGATTTTCATTAGAATTAGTTATTTAAAATTGATTAATGTGCCTTCAGGATGAAAGAATTTTCAGATATAGAGCTCACTTTTTACAACTTATTAAAAATCTTCATTCTTCACTGATATAGCAATGCCTATCTTAAAAAATTATTGTTTCTACCAAAATAATTATATTAAAATTGTTTCAATAATGATACGATTAGTTTTTCTACTCATGTTAGAATTGGACTTAGCCCTGATTGTGGAGGAATAACATCTTATATAATATTATCACAAAGAGATTATTTTATTATATTTCAAAATATACTCACTTAGCTAGTATAATGCAAACTAATTGAAATGCATACCTGAGTATTTCCTTTGTTTATGATAATATTACATCCCAGATCTACCAGTGATGTCTACTGAATAATCCTCAAAATAGCATCATATGTCATTGCAAACTTACATATTTTTATGAGTCTGTCTCTGAGACTCTTTTTTTCTCAATATGTACACTGCCTGTCATGCTATCTAAGTGCATCAACCTTTCTCATGAAATCATGAATCTTCCTCTGCTCTTCTGTTTCCTTTGAACTAATTTCTATCATCACAGCATCATAAACTTTTGAGAGGATTGTTAACCTTCCTAATATATACTCAGATTCTAACTTTTCAGCACTTCCACTGTAATATTCTAGGTCTAACTGCCAATAAATGTACACATTCATTATTGGCTAACACTTAGAATATTTAGCAGCATATTTTGGTCTACCTATTATGTGTTCTCAAAACTCTTAAGGAAGGATTCATTTAAATTTCCTAACAATGACATAGAACTCTCAGTTGATATTTAACATGAGAAAGGAAATGCTAACATTTTTACATTGCCCTTTATATATATATATATATATATATATATATATATATATATATATATAT
>JABTXL010019750.1:266503-311213 GCA_025134845.1 Neodon shergylaensis | reverse complement strand
AAAGCAGTGAGAAAAGAATTAACTCTGCAAAGAAAACTTACAAAAGTAGCAATAAACACAATATTTTACAAATGCATTAATATAAACACACTCATACACACTTTTATTTTTTTTCTTACCTGTTAATTATAGGAGTGACTTTTAGTGTTATTATTGCTAAGGCACAGTAATTGTATATTTTTATGTTCAATTGACAAAAGTATATAATGTATAATAATCAAGAAAAGATAAAAGGTATTACTCTCTTCAAATATTTATATGTTGGGAATTTGGCATTCATTTTCAGTCATTTTTAAGTATACCAAGGATTATTTTAAACCAATAGTTATCCAACTACATTGTAATAAACCTAACAAAATTAATTCTTGCATTGTTTGGTATATTTTACTTAAGTTTTGTCAATTTTTTGTTTCCAGAATTTCTCAGTGGCTAACTGAAAAAAAGAATTAACTCTTTATAGTCATTCAAAATGTGCAAATCATAAGATTTCCATAAATCTCCAATACAAGAAAGAGAAAGGACTATATAAAAATCCTGGATATTGAGTAAAACAATTTGTGAAAAAAACAGACAAAAGAAAATGTGATGCATGATCAATACTTTGATTTTATGAACAGCACAAAATAACATCTCTGGTTTCAGAGGCTTTCATTAGATATATGGGTAACTCAGTGGTTTGACTCGTGATGTTCGCAAAGGGAAGAATTATCAACCTCAAGAAAAATGAACTCATTCTCCAAATACTTCCTATGATAAAATAACACTAATCTGGACAGCATGGAAATTCCCATCTGTTGGTTTGATCTTTCTATAAAAAGAAAATTTCTTATTTTTTCTGAATAAATATATTTTCCCTTGCACATTTTCCTCATTCATCTTATGCTTGAGACAACAATTACAAAAGCTTCTGCCTATGGAACATTTGGTGAATCTGAACATCCTTTATCCTAGCTTCATGAAATAACTTCATCAATAGACAAAAATGACTATATCACACTCCAGTAACTCACAACATAGTGATTAGGCCTCAATTTCAATTTTCAAAGAGTTCAAATTTCTGTTGTTGCTCTCAAAGTTGAGGAAGTATGTGCCATTATATTAGAAACTGATGTTTAAAAAATCACATTTTAAAAAGCTTGAATTACTACAAGTCTATAAAGAGGCCACAATCAACCTACCAAATTTGAATCAAGGAACAAGCAGAAAATGTAGCTACTCTAATAATTACCAAACATTAATCAATTATTGAGGGTTTCCATTTAAATATAGCTCAGAATACAGTAGCTTTGCACCTTATGCTTTAAAATACTTAAATAAATTCGTTCACAGGAGCAGGCTATTCAGGAAGTGAAGCATATCAATGTGATGATGTGTGGAATGGAAAAATAAGAACTAAGTATATATGCCATAATAAAACTTAATATAAATAAATTTTGAAAAAAAACCCACAAAACCTCCCTTGTCCAACACACACAGACTTGCAAGAAATTTTCCTTCCCTTGGGGGACCTCTGGTAAGCTTAATCTCAACTCTTCCATAGCTAAACAACTTATGAATTTTTATACACCCTGGTTCTTCCTTTTTCAAATAAATAGTATTTAACTTTTTTTGTGCTTTTGTTTTTTTTAAAGATAAAATTGCTTGTTTAATTTCCTTTAGAGCAGTTATATGTATGGGCTCCCATGCATATTCTTTGACTACCTTAGGGTATTTGTTGCCAGATGCTCTTTCTGATCATATCATGGGAAAAGCATGTATACCTCTGGGTAAGCTATCCTGGAATTTTTTTATTTTATTTTATTTTTTTTGTATATCATATTTTTTTTATTTTTTATTGAGAAAAAGAAAAAAAAATTTCCGCCTCCTCCCCGCCTCCCATCTCCCTCCCCCTTCTCCCACCCTTCTCTCCCTCCCCAACCTTCTCTCCCCCTCCCTCTCCAGTCCAAAGAGCAGTCAGGGTTCCCTGCCCTGTGGAAAGTCCAAGGCCCTCCCCCGTCCGTCCATGTCTAGGAATGTGAACATCCAAAGTGGCTAGGCTCCCACAAAGCCTGAACTTGAAGTAGGATCAAAACCCAGGGCCATTGTCCTTGGCTTCTCACCAGCCCCCATTGTTCGCCATGTTCAGAGAGTCTGGTTTTATCCCATGCTTCTTCCGTCACAGTCCAGCTGGCCTTGGTGAGCTCCAAATAGATCAGCCACACTGTCTCAGTGGTTGGGTGCACCCCACGTGGTCCTGACTTCCTTGCTCATGTTCTCCCTCTTTCCGCTCCTCATTGGGAACTTGGGAGCTCAGTCCGGTGCTCCAGTGTGGGTCTCTGTGACTCTCTCCATCCATCACCAGATGAAGGTTCTATGGTGATATGCAAGATATTCGTCAGCATTGCTGAAGGATAGGGTCATTTCAGGTTCCCTATCCTCAACTGCCCAAGGAACTAACTGGGGACCTCGCCTTGGGCTCCTGGGAGCCACTCTAGGTTCAAGTCTCTTGCCAACCCTAAGGTGGCTCCCTTATCTAAGAATTGTGCTTCCGTGCTCCCCTAACCAACCTTCCTTTATCCCCATCATCCCGTTTCCCCAAGTTTCCCTCATCCTCCCCTTCTCACTTTTCTCTCTCCATCCCCCGATACTCCCATCCCACCCCACCCCCAAGATCCCAAATTTTCTCCCCAGCAATTTTGTCTACTTCCCATATCAAAGAGGATAATTATAAGGTTTTCCTTGGGTTCACCTTCTTATTTAGCTTCTTTAGGTTCACCACTATATACTCCGTGAGCGTTATTTATGGCTAGAAACCAATTATGAGTGAGTACATCCCATGTTCATCTTTTTGGGTCTGGGGGTTACCTCACTCAGGATAGTGTTTTCTATTTCCATCCATTTGCATGCAAAATTCGAGAAGTCACTGTTTTTTACAGCAGCGTAGTACTCTAATGTGTATATATTCCACACTTTCTTCATCCATTCTTCCATTGAAGGGCATCTAGGTTGTTTCCAGGTTCTGGCTATTACAAATAATACTGCTATGAACATAGTTGAACAAATGCTTTTGTCATGTGATAGGGCATCTCTTGGGTATATTCCCAAGAGTGGTATTGCTGGGTCCAGGGGTAGGTTGATCCCGAATTTCCTGAGAAACCGAAACACTGATTTCCAAAGTGGTTGCACAAGATTGCATTCCCACCAGCAATGGATGAGGGTACCCCTTCCTCCACAACCTCTCCAGCAAAGGCTATCATTGGTGTTTTTGATTTTAGCCATTCTGACAGGTGTAAGATGATATCTCAAAGTTGTTTTGATTTGCATCTCCCTAATCACTAAGGAGGTTGAGCATGACCTTAAGTGTCCTTTGGCCATTTGAACTTCTTCTGTTGAGAATTCTCTGTTCAGTTCAGTGCCCCATTTTTTAATTGGGTTAATTAGCATTCTGGAGTCTAGTTTCTTGAGTTCTCTATAAATTTTAGAGATCAGACCTTTGTCTGTTGTAGGGTTGGTGAAGATCTTCTCCCAGTCAGTAGGTTGCCTTTTTGTCTTAGTGACGGTGTCCTTTGCTTTACAGAAGCTTCTCAGTTTTAGTAGGTCCCATTTATTCAATGCTGCCTTTAATGTCTGTGCTGCTGGAGTTATACATAGAAAGCAATCTCCTGTGCCCATTTGTTGTAGGGTGCTTTCCACTTTCTCTTCTATCAGGTTCAGTGTGATCGGACTAATATTGAGGTCCTTGATCCATTTGAACTTGAGTTTTGTGCAAGGTGATAGATATGGGTCTATTTTCATTCTTCTACAGGTTGATAGCCAGTTGTGCCAGCACCATTTGTTGAAGATGCTTTCTTTCCTCCATTGTATACTTTTAGCTCCTTTATCGAAAATGAGATGATCATAGGTTTGTGGGTTAAAATTTGGGTCTTCTATGCGATTCCATTGATCGACGTCTCTGTTTTTATGCCAGTACCACACTGTTTTCATTACTGTAGCTCTGTAATAGAGTTTGAAGTTGGGGATGGTAATGCCTCCAGAAGATCCTTTATTGTATAGGATTGTTTTGGCTATCCTGTGTTTTTTGTTTTTCCATATAAAGTTGATTATTGTCCTTTCAAGATCTGTGAAGAATTTTGCTGGGATCTTGATGATCGGATTGCATTGAATCTATAAATTGCCTTTGGTAGAATTGCCATTTTTACTATGTTGATCCTCCCAATCCAAGAGCAAGGGACGTCCTTCCATTTTCTGGAATTCTCTTCAATTTCTTTCTTCAATGCCTTAAAGTTCTTTTACTTCCTTGGTTAGAGTTACCCCAAGATATTTTATGCTGTTTGTGGCTATTGTGAAAGGTGAAGTTTCTCTGATTTCCCTCTCTGCTTTCATATCTTTTGTGTATAAGAGGGCAACTGATTTTTTGGAGTTGATCTTGTATCCTGCCACATTACTGAAGGTGTTTATCAGCTGTAGGAGTTCTTTGGTGGAGTTTTGGGGGTCGCTTATGTACACTATAATATCATCTGCAAATAACGAAAGTTTAACTTCTTCTTTTCCAATTCGAATCCCCTTGATCCCCTTATGTTGTCTTATTGCTATTGCTAGAACTTCAAGCACTATATTGAAGAGATATGGTGAGTGTGGACAGCCTTGTCGTGTTCCTGAGTTTAGTGGGATGGCTTTGAGTTTCTTTCCATTTAATTTGATGTTATCTGTCGGCTTGCTGTATATAGCTTTTATTATATTTAGGTATGACCCTTGTATCCCTAATCTCTCCAAGACTTTTATCATAAAGGGATGTTGAATTTTGTCAAATGCTTTTTCAGCATCTAATGAAATGATCATATGGTTTTTTTCTTTCAGTTTATTTATATGATGAATTACATTGATAGATTTTCGTATGTTGAACCAGCCCTGCGTCTCTGGGATGAAGCCTACTTGATCATAATGGATAATTTTTCTAATGTGTTCTTAGATTCGGTTTGCCAGTATTTTGTTGAGGATTTTTGCGTCAATGTTCATGAGTGAGATTGGCCTGTAATTCTCGTTCCTGGTAGAGTCTTTGTGTGGTTTTGGTATCAGAGTAACTGTAGCTTCATAAAAGGAATTTGGTAATGCCTCTTCTGTTTCTATATTGTGAAATACATTAAGGAGTATAGGTATTAGGTCTTCTTGGAAGTTCTGGTAGAATTCCACATTGAAGCCATCTGGTCCCGGGCTCTTTTTGATAGGGAGGTTTTTGATAACAAATTCTAATTCTTCGCGACTAACAGGTCTATTTAGATTGTTCACCTGGTCCTGGTTTAACTTTGGTAAATGGTATTTATCTAAAAAAGTGTCCATTTCTTTTACATTTTCCAGTTTTGTGGCATACAGGCTTTTGTAGTAAGATCTAATGATTCTCTGAATTTCCTCTGTGTCTGTGATTATGTCCCCCTTTTCATTTCTGATCTTATTAATTTGCATATTCTCTCTCTGCCATTTAATTAGTTTGGATAGAGGTTTATCAATCTTGATGATTTTCTCCAGGAACCAGCTTTTTGTTTCATTGATTCTTTGGATTGTTTTCTGCGTTTCTATTTTGTTGATTTCAGCCCTCAGATTGATTATTTCCAGTCTTCTACTCCTCCTAGGTGAGTCTGCTTCTTTTTTTCTAGAGCTTTCAGGTGGGCTGTTAAGTCTCCAATGTGTGCTTTCTCTGTTTTCTTTAAGTGGGCACTTAGTGCTATGAACTTTCCTCTTAGGACTGCTTTCATTGTGTCCCATAAGTTTAAATATGTTGTTTCTTTATTTTCATTGAATTCCAAGAAGACTTTAATTTCTTTCTTTATTTCTTCCTTAATCCAGGTGTGGTTCAGTAGTTGACTATTCAGTTTCCATGAATTTGTAGGCTTTCTGGGAGTAGCCTTGTTGTTGAATTCTAACTTTAATCCATGGTGATCTGATAAGACACAGGTGGTTACGTATATTTTTTTGTAATTGTGGATGTTTGCTTTGTTACTGACTATGTGGTCAATTTTCAAGAAGGTTCCATGGGCTGCAGAGAAGAAGGTATATTTTTTCCTATTTGGGTGGAATGTTCTATAGATGTCTGTTAAGTCCATTTGCTTCATTACCTCCATTAATTCTCTTGTTTCTCTGTTAGGTTTCTGTATGATTGACCTGTCCATTGGTGAGAGAGGAGTGTTGAAGTCTCCTACTATTAGTGTGTGTGGTTTGATGGCTGCCTTGAGTTTTAGCAATGTCTCTTTTATGTACATGGGTGCTTTTATATTAGGGGCATAGATATTCAGAATTGAGACTTCAACCTGATGAACTGTCCCTGTTATGAGTATAAAATGCCCCTCTCCATCTCTTTTGACTGATTTAAGTTTGAAGTCAACTTTGTTAGAGATTAGTATGGCCACACCTGCTTGCTTCTTAGGTCCATTTGCTTGATAAGCCTTTTCCCAGCCCTTTACTCTGAGTAGGTGCCTGTCTTTGTGGTTGAGGTGTGTTTCTTGTAAACAGCAGAATGTTGGATCCTGTTTTCTTATCCAATCTTTTAGCCTGTGCCTTTTTATAGGTGAGTTGAGTCCGTTTATATTAAGTGCTGTTAATGACCAGTGGTTGTTAACTCCAGTCACTTTTTTAGTCGTAGAGTTTGTGTGTTTCCCTTCCTTGAGTTGTGTTGGTGAAAGGTCTCTAGATGTCTGAGTTATTGTGGTCATTGCTGGACTCCTTGGTTAGTGCTTTTCCTTCTATTACTTTCTGTAAGGCTGGATTTGTGGCTACATATTGTTTAAATTTGTTTTTATCCTGGAAAGTTTTATTTTCTCCATTTTTAGTGAACGAAAGCTTGGCTGGGTATAGTAGTCTGGGCTTGCATCCATAGTCTCTTAGTTTCTGCAATACATCTATCCAGGACCTTCTGGCTTTCATGGTTTCCATGGAGAAGTCAGGTGTAAGTCTGATAGGTTTACCTTTATAAGTAACTTGGCCTTTTTCCTTTGCAGCTCTTAATATTCTTTCTTTATTCTCTATGCTTTGTGTTTTTATTATAATATGGTAAGGGGATGTTTTTTTTTTTTTTGATCCAGCCTATTTGGTGTTCTGTATGCTTCTTGAACCTTCATAGGTATATCTTTCTTTAGGTTGGGAAAGTTTTCTTCTATAATTTTATTAAATATATTTTCTGGACCGTTGAGCTGCACTTCTTCCCCTTCTTCTACACCTATTATTCTTAGGTTTGGTCTTTTTATTGTGTCCCAGATTTCCTGAACGTTTTGTGATGAAAGTTTGTTGGACTTGCTGTTTTCTTTGATCAGTGTGTTTATTTTCTCTATGGTATCTTCAGAATCTGAGATTCTTTCTTCTATCTCTTGTATTCTGTTGGTTATGCTTGTTTCTGTAGTCTCTGTTTGTTTACTTAAATTTTCCATGTCCAGCCGAATCTCTGTTTGTGTTTTCTTCTTTGCCTCCATTTCAGTTTTCAAGTCTTGAACTGTTTCCATTATCTGTTTGATTGTTTTTCCTTGGTTTTCTAGGGTGTCATTCACTGATTTATTCAATTCTTCAAACTTTCTGTTGTATTTCTCATCCATTTCTATAAGGGTGTTCTTTACATGCTGTTTAAGGGCGTCAATCACTTTCATAAAGTCAATTTTTTCTACTTCTTCTTGATTAAGGTGTTCATGTCCTCCTGTTGTGAGGTCGCTGGTTTCTGGTGGTTTCATGTTGCTTTTCAGATTGTTGGGTGAATTCTTGCATTGGCGCCTGCCCATCTCTTCCTCCGAATGCTCCCCTATGGATCTTCTTTAACAGGATCAGGTCTTCTTGCCTACTGATGTACCTTCCCAGTGATGGCTCTCCCCAGTGATAGCTCTCCTGTTGCCGAGATCAGATCTCCGTGCCCAATGATGGCTCTCCCCAATGCTGGCTCTCCTGGTGCCAAGATCAGTTCTCCGTGCCCAGTGCTGGCTCTCCTGTCGCTGAGATCAGGTCTCCGTGCTGGTTGGGTAGCCCTTACTGGCTCTCCTAGCACCACCGAGTTCAGGACTGTGCAGGTTGGGTAGCTCCCCTTGCTGGCTGTCCTAGCGCCGCCAAGATCAGGACTCCGTGCATGTTGGGTAGCTCCCCTTGCTGGCTCTCCTAGCACCGCGGAGATCAGGTCTCCGTGCTGGTTGGGTAGCTCGTAAACAAAGCGCCTACCTTCTTAGGTGCAGGCAGGCTATTGAAACAAAGGAACTCCCCTTTTTGTTATTTTTTTATTGAAAAAATTTCTGCCTCCTCCCAGCCTCCCATTTCCCTCCCCCTCCTCCCACTACTCTACCCCTCCCCCCACTCCATTCCCCATCCCTCTCCAGTCTGAAGTGCAGTCCAGATTACCTGCCCTGTGGGAAGTCCAAGGTCCTCCCCCCTCCATCCAGGTCCAGGAAGGTGAGCATCCAAACAGGCTAGGCTCCCACAAAGCTAGTTCATGCAGTAGGATCAAAACCCAGTGCCATTGTCCTTGGCTTCTCAGCAGCCCTCATTGTCCGCTATGTTCAGAGAGTCCGGTTTTATCTCATGCTTATTTAGTCCAAGTCCAGCCGGCCTTGGTGAGCTCCCAATTGATCAGCCCCACTGTCACAGTGGGTGGGTGCACCCCTCGTGGTCCTGACTTCCTTGGTCATGTACTCCCTCCTTCTGCTCCTCATTTAGACCTTGGGAGCTCAGTCCAGTGTTCCAATGTAAGTCTCTGTCTCTATCTCCATCCATCGCCAGATGAAAGTTCTATGGTGATATGCAAGATATCCATCAGTATGGCTATAGGATAGGGTCATTTCAGGTTCCCTCTTCTCAGTTGCCCAAGGAACTAGCTGGGGACATCTGCCTAGACACCTGCGAGCCCCTCTAGAGTCAAGTCTCTTGCCAACCCTAAGATGGCTCCCGTAATTAGGATATGTACTTCCCTGCTGCCATATCCATCCTTCCTTTATCCCAACCATCCCATTCCCCCAAGCTCCCCCCATCCTCCCCTTCTCACTTTTCTCTCCCCATTTCTCCTTACCCCCACCCCACCCCATGTTCCCAGTTTTTGCCCTTCAATCTTGTCTACTTCCCTTATCCAGGAGGATAACTATATGTTTTTCTCTGGGTTCACCTTCTTATTTAGCTTCTCTAGGATCACAAATTATAGGCTCAATGTCCTTTATTTATAACTAGAAACCATTATGAGTGAGTACATCCCATGTTCATCTTTTTGGGTCTGGGTTACCTCACTCAGGATAGTGTTTTCTATTTCCATGCATTTGCATGCAAAATTCAAGGTGTCATTGTTTTTTACCACTGAGTAGTACTCTAATATGTATATATTCCATACTTTCTTCATCCATTCTTCCATTGAAGTCCATCTAGGTTGTTTCCATGTTCTGTCTATTACAAATAATGCTGCTATAAACATAGTTGAACAAATGTTTTTGTCATATGATAGGGCATCTCTTGGACTCGATGTTGGGGTAGGTTGATCACGTATTTCCTGAGAAATCACCACACTTATTTCCAAAGTGGTTGCTCAAGTTTGCATTCCCACCAGCAATGGATGAGGGTACCCCTTCTTCGACAACCTCTCCAGCAAAGGCTGTCATTGGTATTTTTGATTTTAGCCATTCTGACAGGTGTAAGATGGTATCTCAAAGTTGTTTTAATTTGCATTTCCCTGATTGCTAAGGATGTTGAGCATGACCTTAAGTGTCTTTTGGCCATTTGAACTTCCTCTGTTGAGAATTCTCTGTTCAGTTCAGTGCCCCATTTTTGAAATTGGGTTAATTAGCATTTTAAAGTCTAGTTTCTTGAGTTCGTTATATATATTGGAGATCAGACTTTGTCTGTTGCAGGGTTGGTGAAGATCTTCTCCCAGTCAGTTGGTTGCCTTTTTGTCTTAGTGACAGTGTCTTTGCTTTACAGAAGCTTCTCAGTTTCAGGAGGTCCCATTTATTCAACATTGCCCTTAATATCTGTGCTGCTGGGGTTATATGTAGCAAGTGATTTCCTTTGCCCATATGTTGTAGAATAATTCCTAATTTCTCTTCTATCAGGTTCAGTGTGTTCAGCCTGATATTGAGGTCTTTGATACATTTGAACTTGAGTTTTGTGCATGGTTATAGATATGGATCTATTTTCATTTTTCTACAGGTTGACATCCAGTTATGCCAGCACCATTTGTTGAAGATGCTTTCTTTCTTCCATTGTAAACTTTCAGCTCCTTTATCGAAAATCAGGTGTTCATAAGATTAAGGGTTAAAATCCGGGTTTTCCATTCAATTCCATTGGTTGACTTCTCTGTTTTTTATGCCAATACCAAGCTGTTTTCAATAATGTAGCTCTGTAATAGAGTTTGAAGTCAGGGATGGTAATGCCTCCAAAAGTTCCTTTATTGTATAAGATTGTTTTGGCTATCCTGTGATTTTTGTTTTTCCATATAAAGTTGATTATTGTCCTCTCAAGATCTGGGAAGAATTTTGATGGGACCTTAATGGGGATTGCATTGAATCTATAAATTTCCCTTGGTAGAATTGCAATTTTTACTATGTTGATCCTCCCAGTCCAAGAGCAAGGGAGATCCTTCCATTTTTCTGGTATCCTGCTCAATTTCTTTCTTCAAAGACTTAAAGTTCTTGTCTAATAGATCCTTCACTTCCTTGGTTAGAGTTACCCCAAGATATTTTATGCTATTTGTGGCTATCGTGAAAGGTGATGATTCTCTGATTTCCCTCTCTGCTTTTTTATCCTTCGTGTATAGGAGGGCAACTAATTTTTTGGAGTTGATCTTGTATCCTGCCACGATATGAAAGGTGTTTATCAGCTGTAGGAGTTCTTTGGTGGAGTTTTTGGGGTCACTTATGTACACTATCATATCATCTGCAAATAATGAATGTTTAACTTCTTCCTTTTCAATTCAGTTCCCCTTGATCCCCTTATGTTTTCTTATTGCTATTGCTAGAACTTCAAGCAATATATTGAAGAGGTATGGAGAGAGTGCATAACCTAGTTGTGTTCCTGATTTTAGTGGGATGGCTTTGATTTTCTCTCTGTTTAATTTGATGTTAGCTGTCGGCTCGCTGTAAATAGCTTTTATTATACGTAGGAATAACCCTTGTAACCCTAATTTCTCCAAGACCTTTATCATAACGGGATGATGAATTTTGTCCAATGCTTTTTTACCATCTAATGAAATGATCATATGGTTTTTTTCTTTCAGTTTATTTATATGATGGATTACATTGATAGATTTTCATATGTTGAACCAGCCCTGCATCCCTGGGATGAAGCCTACTTGATCATAATGGATAATTTTTCTAATGTGTTCTTGGATTTAGTTTCCCAGTATTTTATTGAGGATTTTCGCATCGATGTTCATGAGTGAGATTGGCCTATAATTCTCTTTCTTGGTTGAGTCTTTGTGTGATTTTGGCATCAGAGTAATTGTAGCTTCATAAAAGGAATTTGTTAATGACTCTTCTGTTTCTATATTGTGAAATACATTAAGGAGTATAGGTATTAGGTCTTCTTGGAAGTTCTGGTAGAATTCTACATTGAAACTGTCTGGACCTGGGCATTTTTTGGTAGGGAGATTTTTGATAACAACTTCTAATTCTTCATGATTAACAGGTATATTTAGATTGTTCACCTGTTCCTGGTTTAACTTTGGTATGGTACTTATCTAAAAAAGTATCCATTTCTTTAACATTTTCCAATTTTGTGGCATATAGGCTTTTGTAGTAAAATCTAATGACTCTCTGAATTCCCTCTGTTTCTGTGGTTATATCCCCCTTTTCATTTCTAATCTTGTTAATTTGTGTATTCTCTCTCCACTGTTTGATTAGTTTTGATAGGGGTTTATCAATCTTGTTGATTTTCTCCAAGAACCAGCTTTTTGTTTCATTGATTCTTTGGATTGTTTTCTGTGTTTCTATTTTGTTGATTTCAGCCCTCAGTTTGATCATTTGCAGTCTTCTACTCCTCCTAGGTGAGTCTGATTCTTTTTTTTCTAGAGCTTTCACGGGTGCTTTTAAGTCTCCAATGTGTGCTTTCTCTGTTTTCTTTAAGTGGGCACTTAGTGCTATGAACTTTCCTCTTAGCACTGCTTTCATAGTGTCCCATAGGTTTGAGTATGTTGAGTTTTTATTTTCATTGAATTCAAGAAAGACTTTAATTTCTTTCTTTATTTCTTCCTTGATCCAGGTGTGGTTCAGTAGTTGACTGTCCAGTTTCCATGAGTTTGTAGGATTTTGGGGGGTAGTATTGTTGTTGAATTCTAACTTTAATCCATGGTTGTTACTAATTTTTTTTTTCTTACTGTGGAAGTTTGCTTTGTTAATGAGTATGTGGTCAATTTTCAAGAAGGTTCCATGAGCTGCAGAGAAGAAGGTATATTCTTTCCTATTTGGGTGGAATGTTCTATAGATGTCTGTTAAGTTCATTTGATTCATTACCTCCATTAATCCTCTTATTTCTCTGTTAGGTTTCTGTCTGATTGACCTGTCCATTGGTGGGAGAGGAGTGTTGAAGTCTCTTACTATTAGTTTGTGTGGTTTGATGAATGCATTGAGTTTTAGTAATGTTTCTTTTACACAAGTGGGTACTTTTATATTAGGGGCATAGATATTGAGGATTGAGACTTCATCCTAATGAATTGTTCCTGTTATGAGTATAAAATGCTCCTCTCCATCTCTTCTTGATGGAGGAAGGTCATTGGTTAATTATAATAAAGTAACTGCTTGGCCCTCATAGGTTAAAACATAGGTGGGAGGAGTAAACAGAGCAGAATGCTGGGAGGAAGAGGAAGTGAGCTCAGAGGCCATGCTCCCCTCTCCCGGGCAGATGCCATGAAGCAAGCTGCCAGGTCATACATGCTGAATCTTTCCCCGTAAGACTGATGCTACACAGATTATTAGAGATGGGTTGATCGGGATATGAGAATTAGACTGTAAGGGCTAGAGTTAATGGGCCAAGCAGTGTTTAAAAGAATACAGTTTGTGTGTTGCTATTTCTGGTGTAAAGCTAGACGTGCGGGAGCCGGGCAGGACGAAAAGCAGGCCTACAGCTCCCACAACATCTTCTGATAAATTTTAGTTTGAAGTCAACTTTGTTAGAAATTAGTATGGCCACACCTGCTTGTTTCTTAGGTCCATTTGCTTGATAAACCTTTTCCCAGTCCTTTACTCTGAGTAGATGTCTGTCTTTGTGGTTGAGGTGTGTTTCTTGTAAACAGCAGAACGTTGGATCCTGTTTTCGTATCCAATCTTTTAGCCTGGGCCTATTTATAGGTGAGTTAATTCCATTGATATTAAGTTATATTAATGACCAGTGGTTGTTAACTCCGGTCAGTTTTTCTTTTTTTGGTAGTAGAGTTTGTGTGTTTCCCTCCTTCGAGTTGTGCTGGTGAGGGGTCATTAGATGTCTGAGTTATTGTGAGCATTGTTGGACTCCTTGTTTGTGATTTTCTTTCTATTACTTTCTGTAAGGCTGGATTTGTGGCTACATATTATTTAAATTTGTTTTTATCCTGGAAAATTTTGTCTTCTCCATTTATAGTGAATGAAAGCTTGCCTGGATATAGTAGTCTGGACTTGCATCCATGGTCTCTTAGTTTCTGCAGTACATCTATCCAGGACCTTCTGGCTGTCATGGTTTCCACAGAGAAGTCAGGTGTAAGTCTGATAGGTTTACCTTTATAAGTAACTTGACCTTCTTCCTTTGCAGCTCTTAATATTCTTTCTTAATTCTGTATGTTTTGTGTTTTGATTATTATATGGCGAAATTTTTTTTTGATCCAGTCTATTTGGTGTTCTCTACGCTTCTTGAACCTTCAAAGGAATATCTTTCTTTAGATTGGGAAAGTTTTCTTCTATAATTTTATTAAATATATTTTCTGGACCATTGAGCTGTACTTCTTCTCCTTCTTCTACCCTTATTATTCTTAGGTTCAGTCTTTTTATTGTGTCCCAGATTTCCTGAATTTGTTGATTTCTTTGATCAGTGTGTTTATTTTCTCTATGGTATCTTCAGTGTCTGAGATTCTTTCTTCCGTCTCTTGTATTCTGTTGGTAATACTTGTCTCTGTAGTTCCTGTTCATTTACCCAGATTTTCCATCTCTAACCTTCCCTCGGTTTCTGTTTTCTTCATTACCTCCATTTCATTCTTTAAGACTTGAATCATTTCCCTTACCTGTTTGATTGCTTTTTCTTGTTTCTCTTGTTTTTCTTGGGTATCTTTGAGAGATTTATTCATTTACTCTACCTTTTTGTTTGTCATTTCTATTTCTTTATGGCAGTTTTTCACCTCCTGTTTAAGGTCCTCTATTATTTCCATATAGTTCTGTTTAAAGTCAATTTTTTTCTCTTTCTTCTGGAGTGGGGTGTTCAATTGTTCTTGTTTCAGGATCCCTGGATTCTGGTGATGTCATGTTGCCTTTCAGGTTGTTGGAGTAATTCTTGCATTGGCACCTGCCCATCTCTTCCTTCAAATGGAGCCAGTAGAGGCCTGGTGTCTTGGTCCAGTCTTTGCTGTGACTGACTCTCTGGGTGGATGTACTCAGTGTAGATGCAGGAACTGTTCCCATCCAGATGGAACTCCTCAGCACCAAAAAGGGCTGCCTGGTAGCTCAATAAGCTGCGGACAAAATGAAGAATGTGGGGGGCAGGGCAGGGTCGAATAGAACACAGGTGTCCCTGCTGCACAAGCTGAAGGAACCCGAGCTCCCTTGTGAGGGGACCTTGAGGCCTGCCCGGTAGGCAGGCACTCACCGCTCTGGGTGGGTAGCCTTAATGTAGGAGTAGGGAAATTGTTCCTGAGCTAAGGACCTTGCAGACAAGGCAGGCTTGGGGGGTGGGGGCTGGGTCGTGTGTAAGAAAGACAGCCCTGCAGCAGGAGCTGGGGGAGGGTTGAGGGTGGTAGTACACACCTTTAATCCCAACACTTGGGAGGCAGAGGGAGATTGACCTCTGTGACTTCAAGGTGTGGTAGCACACACCTTTAATCCCAGTGCCTAGAAGGCAGAGACAAACAGATCTCTGTGAGTTCAAGGTGTAGCAGCATACACCTTTAATCCCAATGCCTGGGAGGCAGAGACAGGCGGACCTCTGAGAGTTCAAGGATAGCCTGGTCTACAGAGTTATTCCAGGTCACAGATACAGAGAACCTGTCTCAAAAGGCAAAAAATAAAAAGTAAAAATAAACAAAATAGAGGTTAAAATAAAGAGCACAAAGATGGAAAATACACAGAGAATTTTGATACTGTATGCTATTATGCTCTGTTTGAATTGTTTGAATGCTGAGAAAAGAGCAACAGCTGCTAAAAGATATTTGTTTATAAATGCTGCTGAACTAATCCAACATAGACATTTTGAAAATGCCTTGACTTTGAAATTTGGATCTAAGGACATGATGCTTTGGGAAGGAGTTTCTTATTTTGTCTTCACAGAGGATGAGACCCTGTTCATTTCTTCTATTCCGATATGGTATGATGGACCACGCCCTCCTGAAGGGTTGCTGTAAACATTTTCAGAAAATTGCTTCGCTCAACTGCCAACTGAGATGAAACTAGCACACAGGTTATACCATGAAAGACCTAATTAACGAACGACTCCCCCATTCAGCAGGAAGCAGTTTGGAGAGAAATAACTGCGCCCATATTCCCAAATATTGTTTATAAATGTTCTTTTACATTTAAAGGGGGATATGATAGAGATATGAATGATTTGCATTGATATGGATTTTGCTTTAGTGATTTAAATTTAAGGTCAATTTTGTTATATGTATTTCTGATCTTGATTAAAGTATTGTGATTGTGTAGTTCACTTAAAAATGTAATGTATATAGGTTGTTAATAGATAATCATAATAGTCAAGTTTGTAGTCATGTTAGTTAAGATTTTCTAGATGTACATAGATATATTTTAGATAGGCATTCTTCATTTTTTCAAAGATTATAGAATATGCTATTAAATGTTTTAATAACTTAGGATTTTTCATGACAATGAGACACGTCTGCTCCTGGCAGCACCAATCTACTTCAGGAAGAAGATGGGCATCGAAGAGGATCCTTATGGAATTTGATAGCCATTTGGGCAAGAAAACTGCTCTTGCCTGGACTATTGCATAAACTGGACACAGAGAACCTGCAGAGAGAGGACTACTGAACTTGCCTAAAGGTGAGATGATCTTTCGGGGTTCCTGATTCATGAAAGAGTCTGCGAGACATTCTGCAGGACACAACAGATAGTGACTGAACTAACTTTGACATGTCCTGCTTCATGGAAATGTCTCTGGATACCATGGGCCTGTAGGCTGAAGATGGATGCCCCAACGGTACAGAGGAACTTTGGGTGACTGTCCAGGCAGCGAGATGTCTCTGTCATTACTAGAGTTTGAAAGTTGCTTATTTCTTGTTTGCTTAGGTAATATTGTATCTTTCTGGAGTCTTTGATGGAGTTAAGAATAGTTAGTTATAGTTATACTTTTCCTTAGTTATGATAAAGATTATTGTAATTTTTACTTGATAACTGTTTCGTTATATGTAATTTTGCTATGTTAAAGTTAAAGCCTTTCCTTTTTGTTTAAACAGAAAAAGGGGAAGTGATGTGGGAGTGTCATATATCAATCTGTTGATTTCATTGGTTAAGCAATAAAGAAACTGCTTGGCCCTGATAGGTTAAAACATAGGTGGGAGGAGTAAACAGAACAGAATGCTGGGAGGAAGAGGAAGTGAGGTAAGACTCCTCAGACAGACTCCATAGGTCCTCTCGGAGACACGCGATAAACCTCCGACCCAGGATGGATGTAGGCTAGAATCTTCCCAGTAAGCGCACCTAGCGGTGCTACATAGATGATTAGAAATGGGCTAAATTAATATGAGAGAATTGGCCTAGAAGAGGCTAGATAGAAATGGGCCAAGCAGTGTTTAAATGAATACAGTTTGTGTGTTGTTATTTCGGGGCATAAGCTAGCCAGGTGGCCGGGGTGCTGGGGACGCAGCCCCGCCACTCTTACTACTACAGGAGGGGAGGCTGTGCTCTCTTCTGGGACAGGCCGCCCCTGGATAGCACACACTCACCCATCCAGATAGAACTCCTCAGCACCGAAACAGGGACGCCTGGTAGCCCAATGACCCGTGGACAAAAGGGACTTTTTTGTGTTTTATAGATTTCCAAGATTAAAAGATTTTAGATTATTCTAAATACCCCTTGAATGTTTAAATTATGTAAATTATAAAGATAGTTGACTTCTGAAAGTTGGAACATGTTTCACATTGTGATATTAAAATAAGGCTTTTGGAACAAAAGTTTTAAAAGTACTGCTTAAAGTTTTTTGTTTTTGTGTCAGTGCTAACTATATTTGTAAAATCCTAGTTTTTGTCAACTTCACAGAATTTTCAAAGTTGCAATGTGTTTTATATTGTGATATTAAAATAAGACCTTGTGGAAAAAGATTTAAAACGTACTGCTTAAAGAATTTTGTTTTGTGTCAATGTTAACAATAAGGGGAATGTTAAAACTTTTGTCAAATTAACACAAATCTTGACATTTATGTAAGGGGTTATCTTTGTTTTTCAGTTTGCATCTAGTCCAAGGTTTATTCAACAGTCCTCTCACTCTACACAAGTACAAACAACCTTATCTAAAATACTACAAAGTCATAAAACTCAAAACAAAATTTATAGTACTGACCATACAATAAAAGCAAAAACAGGCAATGTATACACTGCCACGGTTAACCTGCAACATCCCCGTGAACGGCAGGTGACAATGAGTGTGGCGGCAGGTTCCATGAAGACCCTGTAGAACTGGCTCCCCAATTTCAGAGAATAACAGAGACCTGGGGGTAGGGAAAGATAAAGGTGTTTAACCATAGAAGTTGACGAGGACTCCAAAGGGGACATGGTCAGGCCTAACAGCAAAACAGCTTGGTCCCCTTTCCGCAGATGTGGCACAGGAATGGCAAGAGCATGACCAGGTTGCCTAGGTCCTAGGTCATCTGTGGAAAATGGTGTGTTGCAATATGGAGGCTTGTTCATCCCAGCTGGCTCTGCTATAAACAAGGCTCTCACGAACAGAAAAGGTGAATTTTCTAGCCAGAAAACTACAGGGCACCTTTATAAGCACAGTCCTGAATCAACAGTATCTCTGCAGCCAGAGTCCTCCTGCAGAGGAAATATCTCAACTGCTGTCTTCAAAGCCCACCCCATTATGGGATCCTTCCCTACAGATCCTTGTTGGCTAAAGAAAGGACAAAACTGAGTTGGGGGAACATAAGTTACAGAGGTATGAATCAACATCCCTGCTTATTGGGAGGAGTTGGAGCTGGAGCGGCTCCTATGGCAGCAGCGGCCAGGAGATAGAGACCTCTTAAGCACAGGGTACCTGCGCCTTGGAGAGTGAGACCTCTTCCTCATCCATGGGGGTGACCTGCGCCACATGGGAGGCAGTGCAAGCATTCTCCTGGGTGGGCTGAATTGCCGTGGGGGTGGCCGAGGCCAGGGTGCCAACACAGCAGTAGCAGTGATCTCTTGGCCATCAATTTGTCCTCCATCCATGTCTTTCAGTGCCTTCTCTGCTTCATCTGGATTCTCAAACTCTACATATGCATAGCCTTTGGATAGCTGAGGATGCATCCTTTCTACAGGCATGTCAATCATTTTAATTTTCCCATAAGTAGAAAATATTTCCATGATGTGATCCTTGGTCACATTCCTGGTGAGCCTCCCAATGTGCACTTTGGTGGGCTTAGGTGAAGCCTTTCCTCTCTTTCTCATCTCTTTTAGGTGGTTTGGATTTGGTGCGGGAGCGCCGCCTGTTGTCATGCCTGCACTGGGAAGGGCTGGGGGAGCCGGAGGAGCCCTTAGAGCTGAAGCTCCGGGATGTGCTGGAGCTCCCAGAGCGGCTGGACTCAGAGGAGGAGCTAGAGCCACTGCATGAACCTGTGCTGGTGCTGGAGCCCTAGCTGGAAGTTGAGCTGGATCGAGACCTGATGCTGCTGCTTCCACTTGAAGCACTGCGTCTCTTCTGAGTCTTATCCCTGCAACGATCCTTCTCACTCGACTCTTTAGTGGCCCCTTTATCTTTAGAGCGATCCTTGGACTTCTCGTCAGAGCAGTCCTTGAGCTTGGTAGGAGAAGGAGCCCTAGTGCTGGACTTTTTTATTATTTTCTTTGACTCCTAGCAATCTTTTCTTTTTCACTCCTGATAAATCCATTCTCCCCTTCTGAGGTGTTCAAAGTAGCAATGTTGGCCTCACTTATCTGAACTCTCAGTTCTAACTCGAGTCTGAGAAACGATCCCTAATAGATTGCAATTTATGCCAAAGAGCAACATCTTCCCGAGGCCACCACCTCCTCCCACTCTTCTCAGACCCAGAGGTCTGTAAGGGGTTATCTTAAGTGAGCCATTTCCTCAAACATTGTGGGATTCTTGTGAAGCATTTTATTGATTGTTGGTTGATGTAGGAGAGTCATGTTCTTTGTGGTTTTTATCACTCACAGGAAGGTGGTCCTGCATTGTATGTTTTAAAGCAAGGCAAGTATAGCAAGGCAAGAAAAGCAAGTTATAAAGGAGTGATCCTCTGTGGTTTCTGTAGTATTCCTAGTAGTTTCTGCTTCAGTTCCTGCCCAGAATTGCTTGGATGATAAACTATAAGATATAAATTGAAATAATCCCATTCCTCCCTGTTTGCATAGGAGGTTGCTTGTTTGTGTCCTGGGCAATCAGGATGAACAAGTGGTTCCCTGAAAAAGATTAGTGCCCAAGTGGCCAATTAAATCCATGTAAGAATTCTAGACAGAAAAAAAATTACAAAGTTTTACACACCTTCTTGCTGCTTGCGGGTACTTTGCTGCAGCTCTTTAAGAGAGATTTTCCTGACTCAGCCACAGCAGAATAGCAGAGAAAAAAAGCTGCGGTTTTGAAATGCTGTTATGAGTGTAACCTCCCACTCTGGACATAGACCATTTGGATGGAGTTTGTGAGCAAAGTGTTACTGCTTGCTTAGTGGTAATGTGGATCAGCTGTGTGCCTGGAATTGGGGCAGTGTGCATGCAATTCAGAGGCACAAATGGGTCTGCCATGCTGGACTGGGCAGAACAAGCATCAATTTTCCATATTTGACCTAGTAATGGTGAAACTTAAATTTTAAGAAGCACTTACCATTTTAAAAAGCACTCCTGGACAGTAAATAATTATAGATATGCAATAAAGACAAATCCAGATGACTCACAGTGTTGGATAAATATACATAGGCTTGGGAGAGAGAAGAAAAAAGGATAAAGAATTATAAAAAGAAGTAATGGTTTATAAAAAAAAACAAAACAAAGTCAATAAAGAGGCAGAGTACAGATAGTCATATATTAAAAAGAGAAAAGGAAAATAAGCCACATAAAAATGGAAAATCCACAAAAAGTCTGGATTATGTATATTATTGTATTTTATTTATTTATATTATTATATATTGTTTGAATATTTTGACTATGAAGGAGCTAAGTACAGAGAGACATTTGATTGTATGAGCTGCTAAGTTAAACCAGCATGTATATTGTAAAGGTATAATGGCTTCCAAATTTGAGTCTAAGGATATGATGCATTGGAAAAGAGGTTATTCTTTTTTCTCCATAGAGGATGAGAACTTGTGGATTTATTCCAGGCTAATATGCTTTGATGTACCAAGATGCCCTGAAAGGTTGCCAAAAAAAAAAAATACTTTGGCCAATAAACAGCAGGAAGCAGTTTAGAGAGAAATAACTATGCCCACATTCCCAAATATTGTTTATAATTGTTTGTTTACATTCAAAGGGAAATATGCTATAGACATGAGTAATTTGCTTTGGTGGGGATCTTGGTTTAGTGATATAAATTTAAGGTAAATTTTGTTAAACTATGTATATTTCCAATCTTGATTAAGGTATTGTGTTTCTGTACCTCAATTAAAAATGTAATGCATAATTAAAAAATATAGGTAAATAGAGAATCATTGATAATAGTCAAGCTTCTAGTCGTGTTACTTAGATTTTCTTGATGTACAAAGATGTATTGTAGATAGCTATTCTTCAAATCTTTCAATGACTACAGAATATGTCATTTAAAATGTTTTAATAACTTAAGACTTTTCAGGGCAATGAGACACATTTGTTCCTTGCAGCACTAATTACTTCACAAGGAAGATGGGCATCGAAGAGGCTCCTTATGATATTGGATAGCCATTTGGGAAAGAAACTGCTATTGCCTAGACTGCCAAGCTGGACATGCAGGATTCACAGAGAAATGACTGCAGTACTTGCCTAAAGGTGAGACAATCCTTTGGGGTTCCTGCTTCATGAAAGAGGTCTGTGAGAAATTCTGCAGGATATAGAAGAAAGTGACTGGACTGTCTTTGAAATTTCTTCCTTCGTGGAAATGTCTGCCAGACATTATAGGCCTGTAGGCTGAATATGGATACCCCAACAATAAAGAATAACTTTGGGTGGCTGTGGGGGTAGCAAGATGGCTCTGTCATTTCTAGAGTTTTGGAAACTGCTTTCAATGTACTTCCTGTTTACTTAGGTAATATTATATCCTTCTAAAATCTTTGATGGAGTTGAAGAATTTATACTTATAGTTTCCTTAGTTATGATAAAAGATAAAGTAGATATAAATACTGTAAATGTAATTCTTGCTTGATAACTTTTCTTATATGTAATTTTACTATGTTAAAGTTAAAACCTTCTTTTATTATTTAAACAGAAAAGGGGAAATGGTGTGAGAGGTCCTTTTGCCTATGTGTTGCTTTTATTGGTTAATGAATTAAAAAAAATGCCTTGGCCTGTTGATAGGACAGAGCTTAGTTAGTCAGGGAAAACTAGACTGAATACTGGGAGAAGAAAGGCAGAGTCAGGAGATGCTATAAAGCTGCCACCAGAGTCACATGCTGGAACTTTGCTAGTAGGCTATAACCTTGTGGTGATATACAGATTAATAGAAATTAGTTAAATTGAGACATAAGTTCTCTGTTTAGGTCTGTACTACATTTTTTATTGGATTATGTGATCTTTTGTTGTACAATTTCGTGAGTTCTTTTTATATTTTGGAGATCTGACCTCTCTCTGATGTGGGTGGGGTTAGTGAAGATCTTTTTCCATTCTGTAGGTTGTTGTTTCATCTTCTTGACTGTGTCCTTTGCTTTACAGAAGCTTTTTAGTTTCAGGAGGTCCAATTTATTACTTGTTCCTTTCAGTGTCTGTGCTGCTGGGATTATATTTAGGAAGTGGTTTCTTGTGCCAAAACATTCAAGTGTACTTCCCACCTTCTTTTCTATAAGGTTCAGTGTGGCTGGCTTTATGATGAGGTATTTGATTCATTTGGACTTGAGTTTTGTGCATGGTGATAGATATGGGTCTATTTTCATTTTTTACATGTTGATATCCACTTATGCCAGCACCACTTGTTTAATATGCTTTTTTCCATTTGATATTTTTGCTTCTTTATTAAATATCAAGTGTCTGAAGATGTGTGGATTGATATCCAGGTCTTCTATTCGGTTCCATTGGTCCTCCTATCTGTTCTTATGCCAGTACTATAGCTCTGTAGTAGAGTTCAAAGTCAGGGATTGTGATGCTTCCAGAAGTTCTTTTATTGCCAAGGATTGTTTTGGTGATCCTGGGTTTTTTGCTTTTTTAAATGAAGTTGAGTACAGTTTTTTCTAGGTATTTTAAGAATTTTGCTGGGATTTTGATGGGCATTGCATTGAATCTGTAGATTGCTTTTGGTAGGATTTACATTTTTACTATATTAATTCTGCCTAACCAAGAGTATGAGAGGTCTTTCCACTTTCTAGTGTCTTTTTCAATTTTGTTCTTCAAAGATTTAAACTTCTTGTCATACAAGTATTCTACTTGTTTGTTTATAGTTACTCTTAGATTTGTGGCAATTGTGAAGGGTGTTGATTCTCTGATTTCTTCACCAACCCTTTTATCATCTGTGTACAGGAAGGCTACTGATTTTTTTTGAGTTAATCTTGTATCCCGCTACTTTGCTGAAAGTGTTTATGAGTTATAGAAGTTCCTTGGTAGAATTTTTGGGATTACTTATGAAAACTATCATATCATCAGCAAACAGTGAGAATTTGCCTTCTTCTTTTTCAATTTGTATCCCCTTGATCTCCCTTTTGGTGTCTTATTGCTCTAGCTATGACCTCAAGAACTCTGAACAGAGGAATCTAAAATGGCTGAAAGACACTTAAGGAAATGTTAAACATCCTTTGTCATTAAAGCAATGCAAATCAAAACAACTCTGAGATTTTATCTTACACCTTTAAGAATGGCCAAGATCAAAAACATTGATAACGAATTATGCTGGAGAGGTTGTAGGAAAAAGGAAACACTTCTGCATTGCTTTTGGGAATGCAAGCTGGTACAACCCCTTTGGATGTCAGTGTGTCGATTTCTCAGAAAATTAGGAAACAACCTTTCTCAAGATCCAATAATACCACTTTGGGGAATATATCAAAAGGATGCTCAATTGTGCCACAAGGACATGTGCTCAACTATGTTCATAGCAGCTTTGTTTGTCATTTCCAGAATCTGGAAACAATCTAAATGTCCCTTGATCGAAGAATGGATAAGAAAAAAATGTGGTACATTTACACAATGGAGTACTACAGAGCAGAAACATATAACAACAGTTTGAATTTTGCAAGAAAATGGATGGAACTAGAAAACATTATTTTGAGTGAGGTAACCCAGACACAGAAAGACAATTATCACATGGTGTTTTTTCAACATAAAACAAAGTAAGTCAGCCTACAAACCACAATCCCAGAGAACCTAGGCAACAATGAGGAAACTAAGAGAGACTTACATAGATATACTCTACATGGGAAGTAGAAAGTGTTAAAAAAATCCCCTGAGTAAATTGTAAGCATGGGGACCTTGAGGAAGGATTGAAGGGAGGAAGAGAGAGGCAGAGAGGGGAGCAGAGAAAAATGTAGAGCTCAATAAATATCAATAAAAAAGTACAATAAATAAATAAAGATATAAGAATTAGCCAACAAGAAGCTAGAGCTAGTGGGCCAAGCAGTGATTTAATTTATACAGTTTCTGTTTGATTATTTTGGTTCTGGGTAGCTGGGGAGAACAAGCAGTTTCCTGCAACACCTCCCAATTTTGTTTTGACCATTATTTTATTACAGCATTTGAGAAGCAAACTAGAACACTGGGAAAAAGCAGATATAGGATTTCACTTGTTGTTAATAGCCCTAATATTTTTAATATTTCAGTAAATTTTTTTTGTTGTTTATTTCAAAATCTATGGAAATTTTTCAGTCCAATTACTAAAATATAAATGGTATTTCTGTCTTGGACAATTAGCTCTTCTGCTAGATATGCTGCTTTTGGGGCAACTTGGGCTTCATAAAGTCATTGTCATGGCCTTCCATAAAACACTAATCTGTTAAGCACATTTAAGTACAGTTTGTCAGATTCTTAGATTGTCTTGTATGTTTTTGTCTGCTTAGAATACTTTCTTCCTCATATCATTCTAAGATGGTGCATATATTTAAGGAAATATATCATGAGTTGCTTCTAGACAAAAAAAATGTGAATTTTCTTAATCTGTTTCACTATCTCATATCTTTTAATTGTCTAAGAAACTCATTTATATTTAATTTTTTTATCAAATGGTTTGTGTTGTTTCTATTATTCTCTTCTACTCTTCTTATTCATAATCCTATTTTATATGACAGAATTATAGTTTTATTTTTCCTTTCTATTGTCTGGTTGCTCTATTTTTTTTCTTCTGTCTAAAGCAGTACTTCCATTGTTGTCTCTGTGACTGGCTTGGTGAACATTATTTTTTTAGACTTTTAATATCAAAAAGGATTTAGAATGCAAGTTTCTTTTCCCTTCACTTGTTGTTTGAAAAACAAAATACATTTAGAATGTGTATATATCGGTCTTGAGAAATAGATCCATGTTTAACGGTAACATTTTACTTGTAGAGGAACTCAGTTTTGTTTGTAGTAACCACAGATTGTCTCACAGTATTTGTATGCCACTTCTTTGGAACCTAATAGCCTCTTCTAAATTTCATGGACACAAGGAGCACACATAATGCATAAACATATATAAATTCAAAATATTCATATGTGTAAAATAAATAAACTTTCAAAAATAATAAATGAATATATACATGTACTACACAAGCACACATATATCCATTCATACTTATTCTGTGTACAAAAATATGCATTAATTATATATAAATTTTCAGAGCATTAAAATTGTTTTTATTCTGCAAATTCATTGTAAGTTATATTGAAATGTTTTCTTGCAAAATAAAAATAAAATGGTGGCTGCAAAAATGTTTAGTAAATCATTATAAATTAGATATTATAAAAACAAACACACATATATTCATGTATACTACACAACGGAAAAACATACCACAATACTATAAACCCACCTAACACCTTCTTTTTATAGTTATCCCAGCACAATCCTTTAAGGTAAAGATATACTAAGAGTAAAACATTAATTTTCTAAAAATCAGTATTTTTAATGAACTAAAACTTTTTTTCTTGTTTGGTACAAAAATAAGTTAAATTCTTCTGTAGGATTTATTCATTTATTTTATTTTTTTTTATTTTTTCATTCAAAAATCTACATTTCCTCCCCACCTCCCATTCCCCTCTCTCTCCTCCACTCATACTCCTCCCTCCCCTTCCCTCATTAAGAGAGGGCAGGGAACCCTGACCTGTGGGAAGTCCAAGACCCTCCCCCCTATATCTAGACCTAGGAAGCTGTGCATCTTATTGTAAATTCTTATGCTGAAAATGTACACTCAAATGTGATTGTATTTGTGGACAATAGCTAGAAACAGTGGGATGGATCAGTGACTAAGCACTTGTGGAAGACTTTTGTATCTTCCTAGTACCCACATGGCAGCTTATAACCATCTATAATTTCAGTCCAAGTGATTTATGCATCTTTTTCTGGATTCTTTAGGTATTGTGTGAACAAATGTGTATATATGCTAGCATGCAGGCAAAATATTCATTAAAATAAAATTAAAATATAATTTTTAAAGAAAAATATCATTGGGCATTGATTTGGTTATGAGATTGAAATCTTCACTGATTCATAGCTTTAAAAAAAACATGGGATCCGTCCCACTGTCTTGGTGGGTGGACGCACCCTTCATGGTCCTGACATCCTTGCTCATGTTCTCCCTCCTTCTGCTCTTCATTTGAATCTTGGGAGCCCAGTTTAGTGCTCCAATATGGGTCTCAGTCTCTATCTCCATCCATTGCCAGATGAAGGTTCTATGGTGATATGCAAGATATTCATCAGTGTGGCTATGAGATAAGGCCAGTTCAAGCACTCTCTCCTCTGTTGCCCAAGTACCTAGCTGGGGACATCTACTTGGACACCTGGGAACGCCTCTAGAGCCAAGTCTCTTTCCAACCCTAAAATGGCTCCCTTAATTAAGATATCTTCTTCCCTGATCCCATATTCACCCTTCCTCCATCTCAACCATCCCATTCCCCCAAGCTATCCCCAATCTTCCCCTTCTTCCTTCTTTATCCCCATCTACCCTTCTCCCCACCCCACCCCCACCCCTGTGCTCCCAACTTTTGCCCTGCGATCTTGTCTACTTCCAATATCCAGGAGGATAAATATGTTTTTCTTTGGGATCTAATGGGAGCTCACCAAGGACAACTGGACTGAGACTGAATGAGCATGTGATAAAACCAGACTCTCTGAATGTGGCTGACAATGAGGGCTGAATGAGAAGCCAATGATAATGACACTGAGTTTTGATTCTACTGCATGTACTGGCTTTGTGGGAGCCTAGTCTGTTTTGATGCTTACCTTCCTAGACGTGGATGGAGGGGAGAGGACCTTGGATTTCCCACAGGGCAGAGAACTTTGACTGCTCTTTGGACTGGAGAGGGAGGGTGAGGGGGAGTGAGGGGAGCGTGAGGGGAATTTGAGGAGGTGGAAATTTTTAATAAATAAATAAATTTTAAAAAAAGACAAAAATGTCTCTTGCCAACCCTAAAATGGCTCTCTTAATTAAGATATATACTTCCTTGCTCCCATATACACCCTTCCTCCATCCCAGCCCTCCCATTGCCCCAAGCTCTCCCCATCCTCCCCTTCTCAAATTTCTCTCCCCATCTTCCCTACCACCCCCACCCCCACCCCCAAGTTCCCAATTTTTGCTTAGCAATCTTTTCTACTTCCAATATCTAGGATGATAACTATATGTTTTTCTTTGGGTTCAACTTCTTATTTAGCTTCTCTAGGATCACAAAATATAGGCTCAATGTCCTTTATTTATGGCTAGAATCCACTTTTGAGTGAGTACATACCATATTCATCGTTTTGGGTCTGGGTTACCTCAGTCAGGATAGTGTTTTCTATTTCCATCTATTTGCATGCAAAATTCAAGATATCGTTTTTTTTTTCCACTGAGTAGTACTCTAATGTGTATATATTCTACACTTTCTTTATCCATTCTTCCATTGAGGGGTGTCTAGGTTGTTTCCATGTTCTGGCTATTACAAATAATGCTGCTATGAACATAGTTGAACAAATGGTTTTGTAGTATGATAGGGCATCTCTTGGGTATATTCCCAAGAGTGGTATTGCTGGGTCCAGGGGTAGGTTGATCCCGAATTTCTGAGAAACCTCCACCCTGATTTCCAAAGTGGTTGCACAAGTTTGCATTCCCACCATCAATGGATGAGTCTTCCCTTTACTCCACATCCTCTCCAGCAAAGGGTATCATTGGTGTTTTGATTTTAGCCATTCGGACAGGTATAAGATGGTATCTCAAAGTTGTTTTGATTTGCATTTCCCTGATCGCTAAGGATGTTGAGCATGACCTTAAGTGTCTTTTGGCCATTTGAACTTCCTCTGTTGAGAATTCTCTGTTCAATTCAGTGCCCCAATTTTTAATTGGGTTAATTAGTGTTTTAAAGTCTAGTTTCTTGAGTTCTTTATATATATTGGAGATCAGACCTTTGTCCATTGCAGAGTTGGTGAAGATCTTCTCCCAATCAGTAGGTTGTCTTTTTGTCTTAATGACAGTGTCCTTTGCTTTACAGAAGCTTCTCAGTGGAGGTCCCATTTATTCAATGTTGCCCTTAATATCTGTGCTACTGGGGTTATACATAGGAAGTGGTCTTCTGTGCCCATCTGTTGTAGACTACTTCCCAATTTCTCTTCTATCAGGTTCAGTGTGTCCCAATTAATATTGAGGTCTTTGATACAGTTGGACTTGAGTTTTGTGCATGGTGATAGATATGGGTCTATTTTCATTCTTCTACAGGTTGACATCCAGTTGTGCCAGCACCATTTGTTGAAGATGCTTTCTTTCTTCCATTGTATGCTTTTAGCTCCTTTATCAAAAATCAGGTGTTCATGGGTTTGTGGGTTAATATCCGGGTCTTCAATTCCATTGGTTGACTTCTCTGTTTTTATGCCAATACCAACCTGTTTTCAATACTGTAGCTCTGTAACAGAGTTTGAAGTCAGGGATGGTAATGCCTCCAGAAGTTCCTTTATTGTATAAAATTGTTTTGGCTATCCTGGTTTTTTTTGTTTTTGTTTTTTCTCTATAATGTTGATTATTTGTCTCTCAAGATCTGTGAAGAATTTTTTGGGAATATTTTTGTCTTTTTTGTTTGTTTATTATTTATTTATTTATTTATTTATTAAAGATTTCTGTCTCTTCCCTGCCACCGCCTCCCATATCCCTCCACCTCCCCCAATCAATGCCTCCTCTCTCATCAGCCCGAAGAGCAGACCCGGTTCCCTGCCCTGTGGGGAGTCCAAGGACCTCCCACCTCCTTCCAGGTCTAGTAAGGTGAACATCCAAACAGCCTAGGCTCCCACAAAGCCAGTACGTGCCGTAGGATCAAAACCCAGTGTCATTGTTCTTGACTTCTCAGCAGTCCTCATTGTCTGCTATGTTCAGCAAGTCCTGTTTTATCCCATGCTTTTTCAGATCCAGTCCAGCTGTCCTTGGTGAGTTCCTGAAAGAACATCCCCATTGTCTCAGTGTGTGGGTGCACCCCTCGCGGTCCTGAGTTCCTTGCTCGTGCTCTCTCCTTCTGCTCCTGATTTGGACCTTGGGGTTGTAGTCCGGTGCCACAATGTGGGACTGTGTCTCTGTCTCCTTTCATCAATGGGTAAAAGTGATCATTGTTATAAAGGAGGAATATATTTTCTGAATGGTGTCGGTATCATATTTCACAAATGATAAAAGTTGAATATTTTCTTGAGGATATTTCCCTTATTCACACAATTAATTAATTAATTAAAACCACTATGTGTAAACATATGTGTGTTGATACATATATATCTTTGTGTGCAGGTCAAGAAACTGCATCAAGTGTCCTCCTCTATCCTTATCTGAATATTCCTCTAACATGTGGATGTTCTCTTCCTGAATCAAAATTTGTGCTTTTTCAATCTAATAATCAGAAAACCCCACCAAATCCCCTTATCTCTACTCTCCTGAGGGCTGGGATTAAAAGAAGACATAAACTTCCTGGAAAGGAATATGATTGTTGATTCTCAAGTCTGGTCATTTTGATTGAGCAGCTAATGTATTTAACTACAAAAATTTCTCTTTAGACAAAAGTGATTGTGTATCAAAGCAATCTTGGAAGTAGTAGCTTGGTTCTTCTTTACATTTCATAATAGCATATGCTAAAGGAGAAATGAATTTACAATTTAATTAATGAAGTAACTACAAGAAGCCAGAATTTAAAGGTAGAATGTCCTCAGTCTTCTAATATTTTAAAATTTCAGAAACTGTGTTCTGAAAACTGTAAGCAACCAAAAAAAAAACTTCATTGTGAAACAAGTCATTATAAGGTGTCTCAACAGAAACTAGGGATAGAATTTGACCAATGGAAACAATGGCAGTTTAAAAAAGAAACAAACTGCATGATAGGGTTTTCACGATGGCTCAGAGAGTAAAGAAATTTAAAAAGATACCAGAGCTCAAGGGCCTGAATTTGACTGCTATGGCCCACATAGTAGAAAGAGAGAACCTTTTCCTGCAAATTGGCCTCTTAATTCCATGTTCATGCTGGGTCGTTTATACACAATCAATCACTCCTACATGATTACATTTATGACCAAAAAAAGAATATGGCACAGAATGTATAAAGCTTGAAAATTGGTGTTTCTAGCAAAGTTGAAGGAACTTCAAAGTTACTCAAATATCACAACTACAATGTTACTGAAAAGATTTTTTGCTTGTTTTTAAGGGACACAATCACAAACCCATTGCAAGTAGCTTGATAAAAATGACCAGCAGCATATTGAATTCAAGTCCCGTATTCAAAATTTCAGGCTGCGAGCTGATGTTGTCATTACATTTAAGTTAAAAGGAACTTTGATATGAAGAAGATTTCTCTATAAGTCTTGATGATATGTAGTACATAGACATTTTGGCCTTGACTGAAATTATTAATTACTTTTCTCTTTTACCTTTGTAACCTTGATATAAAAGATCTATTTTATTTTTCACTACTGCATTATGGTAGGAAAATTTTTAGTGTTATAAATTTCTAATTTGTGAGGAATATTGCTGTAGGATTTCTGAATTACCTATATTATTTCATTTTCTATGCTATTATTATTGTTTAATATTTCATTACTTATTATTGTAAGAGAAAAAGATTTAACTTCATAATCTAAATGAAAACCCAAAATACATATAATGATACCTTATGATATTCAGGTGTGCCAGGTGTGGTAGTGGTACATGACTGTAATCCAAGAAATTGTGTTATGTGTATGTGTCTGGGGGTTATTGCTTAAAAAGAATGATGGAAAATCTCAAGCTAGCTACAAATAAATATTGTATTTATTGCTTATATAAACCCCAACAGCTGCAAGTCACTCAATACATTCCCAAGTTTAAGCTAGAGAAAATTTCAGCATGTAGATATTAGATGAGCCTAAAGTTTTATGTTTTTCTAAGAAGCTTTATATAAATGATAGCTGTTGAAAAGATATTCAGTTTTATCTCATTTCTTCATACTCTTGACCACATATTGAAACAGAATTTGGTCCTTTCCATCATAGATTGTGGGTATAATGCCCTCTTTTTTTTTTTTTTTGAAGTTTTTTTTTTCCAAAGTTATATGAGCATGGTAATTGCATGCTTCTTCTGATCCAGCATTTGTTTTAGCAGCTCCCATGAGCTTCCTGAGGGAGCTAGAATCATTACTGCTTTTAAGAATCTCACTGAGGGCCTCAAGATCCTAAGCAGATAACTTTAAATAGAGTCATAACCACTGGATATTTCCCAATAACTTCCGAACATCATTCAAAATTTGTAAACTCTTTTTAATCTAAGTTGCAGCACCCCAATTAAATGACAGACAGCAAATTGCATTCTCACAGATGCCTAGGTTGGGATGCATTTGCATTTTATTTATTTATTTATTAAAAACTATCTTTTCTCATTTTGCATATCAATCCCAGTTCCCAGTTTCTCCCTTCCTCCCACTCCCTCCACCTTCCCCTGCCATCCCATCACTCATCTACTCTTTAAAGAGGGTAAGCCTTTTCATGAGGAGTCAACAAAGTCTAGCACATTGATTTGAGGCAGGACCGAGGCCCTGGCCATTGTTATGTAGGCTGAGCAAGGTATACCTCCAAAGGGAATAGGTTCTGAAAAGTCAGTACAAACAGTAGGGATAAATTCATGTCTCACTGCCAGTGAAACCATAGTCTATCCCAGTCTTACAACTGTTACCCACATTCAGAGGGCCTAGTTTAGTCCTATGCTGGTTCACTCATTATCTGGCCAGAGTTAGTGAGCTCTCATTATCTTAGGTAAGTTGTTTCAGTGAGTTTCCCCATCATGATCTTCATCTCTTCATTTGCATCCTCAATCCCTCCACTGTTTGACTGGACTTTTGGACCTCAGTTCAGTTCTCAACTTTGAATCTCTGCCTCTGTTTCCATCAGTTGCTAGATGAAGGGTCTATAATGACATTTAAGATAGTCATCAAAGTGGCTACAGGGTAAGGCCAGTTCAGGCACCCTTTCACTCTTGCTTAGGGTCTTAACTGGGGCCCTTCTTGGGAACTCCTGGGAATTTCTCTGGTCCCAAGATCCTTGCTAACCCCATGACTTGCTCAATCAAAATATCTTCTTCTTTGCTATCCATCTCTATTCTTCTCTGATCTTAACAATCCTGTTCCCTCAGGTTCTCCTCCCAAATTCTGGTCTCCCCTCCTCCTTCCCTTCTGCACTTCTTTTCCCCCCACATCTCCACGATTCCAATTTCCCTAAGGGAAGTGTATTTGCATTTTCAGATGCTTGGCTGGCTTGGCATCTCCTTAATACTTCAAGATCTGATGAAATCTCAAATCCTGCATCAATCTCCATTCTCCAGATTTCTTTTGAACACCCAAATTAAGAGAATTCCTGCATCCCCTCCTCTGCAAAAGACCAACTCATATTGGCTCATCAGGTTCACAGGCCATGCAGCCTCTTGCCATTTCCTGGACTCTGGAATTGGTGGCACATCCCTCCAAACTTTTCTGTCTCCTGTGTTTCCAGCTCCATAAACTACATTCAGCCATGGAGGTGAGGAGTGTGATAACCTAAGGGGCAGAGAAGCTCACTCCCTCATCTGCCAACCAAGCAACAGTGTCAGCTGAAAAAGCTGCTTGTAAACTTAGTAGGCACCAGCTACAGTCTGAGGATGCAGGGAGTCACCATCTCGGTGGTATTGCATTGGCCATAGGCTTGGTCTGCCAAGAAGGACTGCTCTACTTTCTGCCTGGCTTCAGGAAAGTGGTGGCTGCTTGCCCTGTACTCTGTTAACTCTCTGGCTTTTTTGCTCATTCATTAGGCTTCCTAGTTTACTCAGTTGCAGCTATGTTACTGAGACAACAGCTTATGCAGATCAGTTTGACCTGGAGTGTAATCCGAAGAGTGGCGGGCTGTGTCCCATTTGCCTGGCTAGCTTAGCCCTGAAATAATCACATAGAAACTGTAGTCATTCAAATACTGCCTGGCCCATTATCTCCAGCCCCTTATTGGCTAACTCTCACATATTAGTTTAACCCATCTCCATTAATGTGTATCGGCACTTTACTGTGGCTTACCGTCATGAGTCTAACCAGCATCCAACTCGAGCAGGAGAATCATGGCATCTGCCACACTGCCCTTCTTCCCAGCATTCTATTCATCTACTCTGCCTATCTAAGTCTGCCCTTTCAAAAGGCCAAGGCATTTTCTTTATTCAACCAATGAAAACAACACATAGTCATGCACCACTGGACCTCCTGCACCACTGGAGAATAGACGGGGCCACACTTTGATTTCTCCAAGTCATGGAGCAGTCTAACAACACAGGTTGGGCTACCAGTGTGGTTGATTGACCAGAACATTTACACCACCTGCAAACTATAAATCTCTGTATTTGCTCCACCCCAGTGAGCTCCTCTGGCTAGCAATATATACCCAAGTAAATAGACAGACAGCTGACTACTCTTTTCTAGTCCCATATCTATAATTTTTATTTATAAAATTTTAGTCATGATATTTCCCTCTGCTTTTGTACTTTTATTGTTTATTTGAGTGTTCACTTCTCACCTCTACACCTGCAGTGTGATATTCAGGTTCGTGGTCTACTATGTTCTCTACCTGTACATATGTGCGGGTACCATCTTTCACAGATACCACTTTTGGGCAACATCTGTTGGGGTCCAGCCTTAATGAGTTCTTACAATTCAGAGTAAGGGCATATGGATTAGAAATGTTAGGCAGAGAGAACAAAGATAGAAAAGAAACAGACAGAGGCACAGAACTGAGTTGGTAGGGCAAATCAGTGACTATTGAATTAACCCATATTTATTTTCCATAAGTTTTATATACCCCAATCCAAAAGGGGAAATAAGTCAAGACTTCTAACAAAGTAAATGACTCTTCAATACCTGGAACATCAAGTAACTATATCCTTAGTTAATTATTTTGCTGTTTAGGCAGGACATGAAGTGACCATACCTAGTCAAGCATCCATATGGTAATACCAGCTGGGTTAAACCCAAACTGGCTGGGTTAAACCCCTTGTCAAAACCTTGAAGAAACAAGAATAGGCCTGAATTCTCTGACCTTTGGTCAAATTGGAATAAATCTATATCCATGTATTCAAACAGATATTAATTTTATAAAGTTGCTTTTACCCTAAATTGGCCATTTTTGTCAAACAATTATCAAAATACACTAACATACACATATTACATTTTGGTCAAATTCGTAAAAATTATATAATTTAAGATTACATATATGCATTATCTTAGACTGTAAAAGCTGTTTACATGGAAAAAAGACAAGTAAGATTAGGTACATTGTCCCCTTAAAGACAAGCTAAACAATCATATTGAACACACAATAGATAGCAGTTATAAGAATGTGGAAAAATATTTGTGATAATATTGCTTTTATATAAGTATAATAAATTTATATACAACAATAACAAATAAGAGATTATGATTTAGAAGACAGAAAGTGAGGGAATTGAAGGGTGAAAGTGATGTAAGTATAATGCTCATGTATGCAAATCTCTAAATAAATAAGTAAATAAGAAAGAAGTCTATATTGTTTTTAAAAAGAAAGATTATTATGCATGGATTAAGTCTTGAAGAGGTTTTAAAAAGTTGCAAGGTAAATAACATACTATTGAAATTTTCAAATTCATAGTGTTAGTTAAATTAAACTCCAAGGAACCTATATGTTCCTACATGACCATAGAAAGAGGGGACGTATTGAGATTGAAAATGGAGCAATAATTAAACTGATTCATTACATGTATGATTTTTAAACAACTAGTATTTTGGGGTTCGTTTTTCTTAGTGTGACACACAAACTATGAAACTGTTACTTTCTTAAACTGACCTTAAGTAGTACTGGATGACATTTATTGGATAGGATCACAACGTGACTATTGTCTCTTGAAAATGAAGTGAGTTATGCATGAGTTTATTCCAGACATTTCTAATTACATTTGAAGGGTTTTGAAATTCTATTTTACTCAAGAGGAAACTATGTTAACTCTCCCCTTTCAAGAGCCACCATAGATTCAGAAAGTGACTTGTTTTGGTTTGTTGTAAGACACAGATGGCACTTTAGCCATGATGCATCATTTTAAAGTGGCCTAGTAATTTTATATCTAAAATTTCCCAACATTTATTGATAGAATAAACATGAATATTTTTCACAGGCATAAAAAATGTTGAAGTGAGGTAGTATGGCTTGATGAATATTATGATTTGTTTTAATCATTTTGATGATATCAATATGAAGACCACAAAAGTTCTGACTCACTCCCTCAACTCTAGGTTGTCTCTACATATTTTTTTTTAATTTTTAAAATGTATTTATTTTTATGTGTCTAGATAGTTTGTGTGCACATTTATCTGTTAACCATGTATGTACTTTCAGCCAAAGAAGGTAAGAGGCTAGGGCTGGAACTGTATACAATTGTGAGCTCCCATGTGGGTTATATGAATCAAACTCAGCCATTTGGGTCATGAAACAAGTGCTCTTAAACACAGAGTCATGATTCCCACATCAATCCCAAAGTTTTCTATTGTGAAAAATTATACGGAAAAGCTGTTTAATATAGTACTGATATAATATTACTCTGATTCTCTATTCATAGCTCTGTAAATGTTATCTGTCCTTCACCTACCCAGTATACAACCAAAAGTTTCAATTATAGATATTATTTACTTAATATATTTCAATTCATGCATTCTGATCCTAAAATAAAATACTAAATATGGAGTATTTTATATATAAAAAAGTTTTTACTTCAGATTCTAGATTTGACAGAAAAATCTCCAAGTTTATGTCATATCAAAATTTTAATTATGAGAATGGTCTTAGAGTATATGCATTTAGAGTAGTGAAAATAGATACATGAGAAATCAGAAACATTCCATAACCAAGATTGCTTTAATAACTAGTTACTCTAACAAGATATTACCTAGGCCCTACAAAAAATTCATAAAAGCTTCCCAAGAACTCCAATCCCAATGACCTAAATTTTTCTATTAGATCTGATCTTTTATACCTTTCATCATCTCAATAGTGTTAAATAAAGAAAATAACACATACAACATTTTGTGACAAGTTCAAACTTGAATACATAAAAAATTTGTGATAAATTCAAACTATCCACAAGTTATAAAATGTTTTAACTTTATTATAATCTTATCAGAAAATTTTTGACTGATTTATGGTTAGTACCAAGCATGTTTATGCCATATATTATTTATGGTGCTCATAATTACTCTTATATATAGTGGCATACCTCTCTAATATCAGCACATGAAAGACAGGTGTGATGATCATGAATTTGATGTGAATCTATACAAGTGGATATTTTGCAAAATTAAAGAAAAACACACCATGAGAACAACAAATTAGTTATATTCATTATAGTATGCAATGATGTGGAATAAGCCTGGGAGTCTAAAGAACTAATGAATTGATAATGAAAATGTGAAAAATTATTTGTATACAATTAAAAAAAGGTTAATACACTTAACATTTTCAATCATGAAGAAAACTTGTTATAAAAAGTGCAGGAAAATGGATAGAACTGTAAAGACAGTGAATAAGACACCTTAGTCTTAGAAAAAGAAATACTAAATACTCTGCCTCATTGTAGGTCATAGTTTTTGCTTTCTATTTTTTTATTTGTATTAATGATTTATTTATAATTATGAATTATATTTCATAAAAATTAGGAAAAGTAGAAAAGGGGCACATGAAGAAAAAAAGAAGACTCAAGGGAAAATAAGGGGAATGCTAGAACACTTGTTATTTGTAAATTAAGGAGTATATTTAGAGAAGAGTTTTATTAGGTATTAGTGAAATGGAGGAGAGGAAAACATCAAGGAAGAGTCAAATGAGATTAAGAATATATCAAAACACCATAAAAATCTTGATATTTTGTAAACTAATTTAAAAAATAATAACTGTGAGGGGTGCACCCACCCACTGAGACGGTGGGGCTGATCTAACGGGAGTTCACCAAATTGGGACTGAAAAAGCATGGGATAAATCCGGACTCTCTGAACATGGTGGACATTGAGGGCTGCTGAGAAGCCAAGGACAATGGCACCTGGTTTTGATCCTACTACATGTACTGGCTTTGTGGGAGCCTAGCCTGTTTGGATGCCCACCTTACTAGACCTGTATGGAGGGGGGAGGACCTTGGACTTTCCACAGGGCAGGGACTGCCCTTTGGACTGGAGAGGGAGGGGGAGGGGAGTGGGGGGTGGGTAGTGGGGGGAAGGGAAAAGGGAGGCGGAGAGGAGGCGGAAATTTTTAATAAAAAAATTCTATGTTAAAAAAAAGAAGGAAAATAAAAAGCAAAATGAAAAGTAGAAGGCATGTAAACCTAACCGTATTAATCAATATAATATGACTTAACTCTTGTTCAAGTCATGATTAAAATGACACTTTACTATTGATGCTTTCTGATCATTGTGAGATCTTGCTCTACTTATTTCACCTTTATTATTACCATTTGGGATTTTTGATGTTTTTTCTTTAAGTAAAAGAAGTACATATAACTAAAGCACTTTTTAAAAAAATCTATCAATTGAACTACTTTAAATATTTTTTTAATAAGATAGGGTAAAAGGTACTAGGGTAAGTGTTTCTCTTCCCAAACTTTCTAGAGGTTTTTATAGAGCTGCACATTCAACTGGGAACTCTACACAGAATCACAGCAATATATTTCTATAGCATTCAGATCTTCTTTTCCTGGGGATTTTCTTTGCCATTCTGATACATTTTCTGCTTAGTGGGATTAAAATAATGGGATGAAATCTGCTAGTGTTGCCATGAATATTACCCATAATCCAGTGACTTTTTTTATTTGCATCATACGGTGTTGCTCAAAGCAATGTGTTTTAATAAATTCTAAAACTTTTAATGACATGGAATAACAAAATCATATACTGAAGAAATATACCAAAAATAGCTAATTTTGGAAGACTTCATTGGTTCTATGTTATAGTTTGGTAACTGTTCCTGTGATAAAATAACATCAGAAACCACTTTGGGTGGAAAGAATTTATTTGGTTTACATGTTAGAGTTTTTCATAAAGAGCAGCCGAGTAAGAACTTAAGGCAACAGCCTGGAGCAAAGAACCAAAGCAGAGGCTGTAAAGGAATGACATATCACTCACAGGTCTGCTTGCCCTGACATGGGTTCTTAAACTTCTTTATACAGCCCAGGCTCACCTGATTGGCACCATCCAAAGAGGCCTTGTTCTTCTTATATTATTTTACAATAAGAAGGCCATGCAGACAGGCCCATAAGGCAAAACAATTCAAGCAATCCTTTATTTGATGTTTCTCTTTCCAGATATGTCAAGTTGACAGTCAAGATGCCAATACATACTCCAAACTCATTTTTAAATTTGCAAAAGTTGTAGAGATAAATTTATATCTAACATATTTATTTATATTTCATTTCTACCTATGTGTAGAATCAAAACTAACCCCTCCACAAAAGAAAAGCTAGTATCTGAATGTAACTATAACCAAACGATGCCTATTTGTATATTTTCAATTTATGTTGTACTATTTTGTTTAAGTCTAATGTATGTAGGCCAAAGTTAACTGATACAGCTAGAAAATTCCCTACATTTTGACAAATATAGTAATAAAACAAATCTGAAACCATTCTAATTATTCAATACTATACTATGAATTCTAAAGCAGGAAATTATACAGTCAAACTTTTTAAAACACTAAAGCTTTTGAATACATGAAAGAAGGGAACACTCTAAGGACAGAAATGATAAGGAGAAAAAAACACTAATTGAAATAATGAAATGTTTATGACTAAGGTGTACAATCATTGCATACTAATTAAAATTTAAGCACTGTAAATAAAGGGAAATATTCTTGAATTTAATAACGAAAGATTATCTTTGAGCAGGACAAATGAAGAAATCACTTTTCTGAAACTGGAAGGATTCAAGAATTTTTAAAAAGGGGAAGGCAATATGTGCAAGTGTAGTTGAGATTAAAATAAGACCTGGTACTGAGCACTGTGTTCTAGCATTAAAGACCATGCTGATTCCAAAATGAAAAGTAAAAATAGAGAAACTTAATTCACATGAAATCTTAAATATTCAGTATAATTTGATTATGTCCATAATAGGCCAAGTAAAAGAAAATCTCTATAAGATCCAAGGGTGAATGTTACTAGGGAAGCTGTGCTGATTTGCATATCAATTCCCCCAATATAGTATTATTTATTTTTAAGTGTTCCTACTCCTTAAAAGATCCATATAGTTATAAAATATATAGATTATAATAATCTACCACTACGTCCCTTAAACTTACTCTTAACATCCTTCATTCCATATCCCTCCCAGTTTCATGTATTTTTACATTTTTATTATTAGTACTCCTTTGATTATAATTAGTGCTGCCTGTATGCACAAGGTTGTGTGTTCATCCAATGGGAAATAAATAGTATATGAGAAATCACATTCACAAAGAAAGGAAATCTCCCTCCCTTAGGAGTCATCAACTGTCAATAATTGTTGACTTGAGAAACACTCTCCCTCCATGGTAGAATTCTAACTTGAAGATAACTGCATCTGCTAAGAGTTGGTGTACTTGGCACATTGGGCACTTAAAATCTCTGAACTTTTAGAAAATCAACAGTAAGAGGAATAGACTACTTACTTATGGCTATTTTCTCCAAAGTTTACCAGATGCTGTAGTCAATACTTTAGTCAAGGTTACATTCATCTGAAAACTTGACTACAATTAAGGATATGTTTTTATTTATTTATTTATTTATTTATTTATTTATTTATTTATTTATTTTTTATTAAAGATTTCTGTCTCTTCCCCATCTCCGCCTCCCCTTTCCCTCCCCCTCCCCCAATCAAGTCCCCCGTCCCTCATAAGCCCAAAGAGCAGTCAGGGTTGCCTGCCTTGTGGTAAGTCCAAGGACCACCCACCTCCATCCAGGTCTAGTAAGGTGATCATCCAAACTGCCTAGACTCCCACAAAGCCAATAGGTGCAGTAGGATCAAAAACCCATTGCCATTGTTCTTGAGGTCTCAGTAGTCCTCATTGTCCACTATGTTCAGCGAGACCGGTTTTATCCCAGGCTTTTTCAGACCCTGGCCAGCTGGCCTTGGTGAGTTCCCATTAGAACATCCCCATTGTTTCAGTGTGTGGGTGTACCTCTCGCGATCCTGAGTTCCTTGCTCGTGCTCTCTCTCCTTCTGCTCCTGATTTGGACCTTGAGATTTCAGTCTGGTGCTCCAATGAGGGTCTCTGTCTCTGACTCTGTCTCCTTTCATCGCCTGATGAAGGTTAATATTCAGGAGGATGCCTATATGTTTTTCTTTGGGTTCTCCTTCTTATTTAGCTTCTCTTAGAACCTGAGTTATAGGCTCAATGTCCTTTATTTATGGCTAGAAACCAAATATGAGTGAGTACATCCCATGTTCCTCTTTTTGGGTCTGGCTTACCTCACTCAGGATAGTGTTTTCTATTTCCATCCATTTGCCTGCAAACTTCAAGAAGTCCTTGTTTTTTACTGCAGAGTAATACTCTAATATGTATATATTCCATACTTTCTTCATCCATTCTTCCATTGAAGGGCATCTAGGTTGTTTCCAGGTTCTGGCTATTATAAATAATGCTGCTATGAACATAGTAGAGCATATACTTTTGTTGTATGATAAGGCCTCTCTTGGGTATATTCCCAAGAGTGGTATTGCTGGGTCCATGGGTAGGTTGATCCCGAATTTCCTGAGAAACCTCCACACTGCTTTCCAGAGTGGTTGCACAAGTTTGCATTCCCACCAGCAATGGATGAGTGTACCCCTTTCTCCACAACCTCTCCAGCAAAGGCTATCATTGGTGTTTTTGATTTTAGCCATTCTGACAGGTGTAAGATGATATCTTAAAGTTGTCTTGATTTGCATTTCCCTGATCACCAAGGAAGTTGAGCATGACCTTAGGTGTCTTTTGGCCATTTGAACTTCTTCTGTTGAGAGATCTCTGTTCAGCTCAGTGCCCCATTTTCTGATTGGGTTGATTAGCCTTTTACGGTCTAGTTTCTTGAGTTCTTTATATATTTTGGAGATCAGACCTTTGTCAGTTGCGGGGTTGGTGATGATTTTCTCCCAGTCAGTGGGTTGCCTTTCTGTCTTAGCGACAGTGTCCTTTGCTTTACAGAAGCTTCTCAGTCTCAGGAGGTCCCATTTATTCAATGAGGCACTTACTGTCTGTGCTGCTGGGGTTATATGTAGGAAGTGGTCTCCTGTGCCCACGTGTTGTAGAGTACTTCCCACTTTCTCTTCTATCAGGTTCAGTGTATTCGGACTGATATTGAGGTCTTTAATCCACTTGGACTTGAGTTTTGTGCATGGTGATAGATATGGATCTATTTTCATTCTTCTACAGATTGACATCCAGTTTTGCCAGCACAATTTGTTGAAGATGCTCTCTTTTTTCCATTGCATACTTTTAGCTCCTTTATCGAAAATCAGGTGTTCATAGGTTTGTGGGTTAACGTCAGGGTCTTCTATTCGATTCCACTGGTCAACTTCTCTGTTTTTATGCCAATACCAAGCTGTTTTCAATACTGTAGCTCTGTAATACAGTTTGAAGTCAGGGATGGTAATGCCTCCAGACGTTCCTTTATTGTATAAGATTGTTTTGGCTATCCTGGGTTTTTTGTTTTTCCATATAAAGTTGATTATTGTCTTCTCCATATCTGTGAAGAATTTTGATGGGATTTTGATGGGGATTGCATTGAATCTATAGATTGCTTTTGGTAGAATTGCCATTTTTACTATGTTGATCCTCCCAATCCAAGAGCAAGGGAGGTCCTTCCAATTTCTGTTGTCCTCTTCTATTTCTTTCTTCAAAGACTTAAAGTTCTTGTTAAATAGATCTTTCACTTCCTTGGTTAGAGTTACCCCAAGATATTTTATGCTCTTTGTGGCTATCGTGAAAGGTGATGCTTCTCTGATTTCCTTCTCGGTTTCTTTATCCTTAGTGTATAGGAAGGCAACTGAGTTTTTGGAGTTGATCTTGTATCCTGCCACTTTACTAATGGTGTTTATCAGCTGTAGGAGTTCTTTGGTAGAGTTTTTGGGGTTGCTTATGTATACTATCATATCATCTGCAAATAACGACAGCTTAACTTCTTCCTTTCCAATACGGATCCCCTTGATCCCCTTATGTTGTCTTATTGCTATTGCTAGAACTTCAAGCACTATATTGAAGAGGTATGGAGAGAGTGGACATCCTTGTCGTGTTCCTGATTTTAGTGGGATGGCTTTGAGTTTCTCTCCATTTAGTTGATGTTAGCTGTCAGCTTGCTGTAAATAGCTTTTATTATATTTAGGTATGACCCTTGTATCCCTAGTCTCTCCGATACCTTTATCATAAAGGGGTGTTGAATTTTGTCGAATGCTTTTTCAGCATCTAATGAAATGATCATATGGTTTTTTTCTTTCAGTTTATTTATATGGTGGATTACATTGATAGATTTGCATATGTTGAACCAGCCCTGCATCTCTGGGATGAAGCCTACTTGATCATAATGGATAATATTTCTAATGTGTTCTTGAATTCGGTTTGCCAGTATTTTATTGAGAATTTTTGCGTCAATATTCATGAGTGAGATAGGCCTGTAATTCTCTTTCTTGGTTGGGTCTTTGTGTGGTTTTGGTATCAGAGTAACTGTAGCTTCATAAAAGGAATTTGGCAATGACTTTTCTGTTTCTATATTGTGAAATACATTAAGGAGTATGGGTATTAGCTCTTCTTGGAAGTTCTGGTAGAACTCTGCATTGAAGCCATCTGGTCCTGGGCTTTTTTTGGAGGGGAGATTTTTGATAACAGCTTCTAGTTCTTCGTGACTAACCAGTCTGTTTAGATTGTTCACCTGGTCTTGGTTTAGCTTTGGTATTTGGTACTTATCTAAAAAAGTGTCCATTTCTTTTGTATTTTCCAGTTTTGTGGCATACAGTCTTTTTTAGTAAGATCTAATGATTCTCTGGATTTCCTCTGTGTCTGTGGTTATGTCCCCCTTTTCATTTCTGATCTCATTTATTTGCGTGTTCTCTCTCTGTTGTTTAATTAGTTTGGATAGGGGTTTGTCGATCTTGTTGATTTTCTCCAAGAACCAACTTTTTGTTTCATTGATTTTTTGGACTGTTTTCTGTGTTTCTATTTTGTTGATTTCCGCCCTCAGTTTGATTATTTCCAGTCTTCTACTCCTCCTGGGCACATCTGCTTCTTTTTTTTCTAAAGCTTTCAGGTGTGCTGTTAAGTCCCCTATGTATGCTTTCTCCGTTTTCTTTAAGTGTGCACTTAGTGCTATGAACTTTCCTCTTAGCACTGCTTTCATCGTGTCCCATAGGTTTGAGTATGTTGTCTCTTTATTTTCATTAAATTCAAGGAAGACTTTAATTTCTTTCTTAATTTCTTCCTTAATCCAGGTGTGGTTCAGTAGTTGACTGTTCAGTTTCCATGAGTTTGTCGGCTTTCTGGGGGTAGTGTTGTTGCATTCTAACTTTAATCCGTGGTGATCTGATAAGACACTGATTTTTTTTGTATCTGTGGAGGTTTCCTTTGTTTCCGAGTATGTGGTCAATTTTCGAGAAGGTTCCATGAGCTGCAGAGAAGAAGGTATATTCTTTCCTATTTGGGTGGAATGATCTATAGATGTCTGTTAAGTCCAATTGCTTCATTACCTCCAATAATTCTCTTAATTCTCTATTAGGTTTCTGTCTGATTGACCTGTCCATTGGAGAGAGAGGTGTATTGAAGTCTCCTACTATTAGTGTGTGTGGTTTAATGTCTGCCTTCAGTTCTAGTAATATTTCTTTTAGATAATTGGGTGCTTTTGTATTAGGGGCGTAGATATTCAGGATTGATACGTCATCCTGATGGATTGTTCCTGTTATAAGTATAAAGTGTCCATCTCGATCTCTTCTGATTGATTTTAGTTTGAAGTCAGTTTTGTTAGAAATTAATATGGCCACACCTGCTTTTTTCTTAGGACCATTTGCTTGAAAGACCTTTTCCCAACCCTTTATTCTGAGTAGATGCCTGTCTTTGTGGTTGAGATGTGTTTCTTGCAAACAGCAGAATGTTGGATCCTGTTTTCGTATCCAATCTCTTAGTCTGTGCCTTTTTATAGGTGAATTGAGACCATTAATATTAAGTGATATTAATGACCAGTGGTTGTTTACTCCCGTTATTCTTATTGTTTTTGGTATTAGAGTTTGTGTGTCTCCCTTCTTTGAGTTGTGCTGGTGAAGGGTTGCTAGATGCCTGAGTTGTTGTAGGCAGTGTTGGCAATGTTGGATTCCTTGGGTTGCGAATTTCCTTCTATTACCTTCTGTAGGGCTGGATTTGTGGCTACGTATTGTTTAAATTTGTTCTTATCCTGAAATGTCTTGTTTTCTCCATTGATAGTGAACGATAGCTTGGCTGGGTATAGTAGTTTGGGTTTGCATCCATGGTCTCTTAGCTTCTGCAGTACCTCTATCCAGGACCTTCTGGCTTTCATGGTTTCCATAGAGAAGTCAGGTGTAAGTCTGATTGGTTTACCTTTATAAGTTACCTGGCCTTTTTCCTTTGCAGATCTTAATATTCTTTCTTTAACCTGTATATTCTGTGTTTTGATTATTA